>JZKD02S2098860.1:302467-331488 GCA_000966675.3 Picea glauca
TCACAAGGCATAGGAGTAATAGATAAGGCTGGCACATTATGTATGTCTATGTTCTGAACGACCTTATTATTTGGGTTTGGGTTAGGTTGCACAAGCATCTGAGGTCGTAAGGGAGAATTGTTTGGTGAGTTATTGAGAGGCAATTGCAGTTGTTGCTGCTGGTATGGGGGTTGGAACTGTTGTTGAAAGAAGTTCGGTTGGTGTTGGCTTTAATAATTGAGTTGTTGTTGAGGACCTCTCACGTATGGGTTCCATTGCCCATAGTGATTTTGTTGTTGGGGCATAGGTAACCATGCATTGGGATCCTGATAAGAGGGTGGCATTTGATTTGGAGGGGGGGCATTCGATTGGCCATATGGTAGCTGATTGTTCCAATAATTAAATGATGGAGGAGAGAATTGAGAATTCATACCTTGACCTCTTGGCTGCCATTGTCTCCTGTGTGTGATCAGATAAACATCCTCTTCTTCCTCATTATTTTCTTTCATTGATTCTTTTACCCCTAGTAGAGAAGGACATTGGTCAGTGGCATGGTCTAATTCACAAATAAGACATACCTGGACACTATTCAGTGGGCACTCCCTTGGTGGATGTTTCTTCCTACATTTTGGACAGAAAATGCATAATACTTGCTCTAGTTCTGCTTGTTTCTGTTTGACCTGAAAAGTATCCATCTATGAGGCAAAAGAGTTAATCATCTCTGTTATGAAAATTTCTAACAACTTACCTATTTCTTCTCTTATTGCTCCTCCATTGGTTGATTTATGTACCCTTGAAAAAGTAGTATCCTTGGTAGCTGGCTTATTCCTTATAGATCCTCGAGAAAATCTTTTGCAAAGATGTACAATGTTCTCATAGGATTCCTTAGATATATCTCCCTTGCCAAGCATATTCAACATATCTAAACAATCTTCTCTAACTCCTTTTAGCAAAATGGTTTTCAGAATGTCCTTACTCACATCCAGATGGCCAGACTATTGTAGATTGTATTGGAGTCACTCCACAAAGTCTTCAAGGGTCTTGTACTCCTTCTATGACATTTTGAATAGTTCCTCTCTTCGTTCCCTTGTTCGATAGTAGTCTTGGTATTTGTGCAGGAAAATCTGCCTCATTTGTATCCATGTTGAAATGTTTTCCCCTCCAAGGCTCATGAACCATCTTAATGAATTTCCTTTTAATGTAGATGGAAACATTTTAAGCTTCTGTGCAGTGGTAGTGTAGTCATAGCTTCTACACAAAATGTCAAATTCAAATAGAAACTCATCTGGATCTTCAGTATATAATCCATGAAAATTTGGGAGAGCTAAGAGAGGTATGTTTTTCATAGGACCCATGCCTCGTGTGGGAACATCAGAAATAGGAAAAACCAAGGTAGAGATGGTGTTTTCATTGTTTACCTGATCCTCATTGTTCTGTGGATTCTCTTGGTAGAGCTCTTCTTCATTATCCCCTTGATTCTCCATATGTGCTCTCTCCCTCCACTCAATATGAAGAATGTCCCACTCTTCCTTAGTGACTATCCGACCATTGATCTAATAAACAACTTCTTCTAGGTTTTCTTGGTTCCAGGCTATACTGCCTTGATCCTCAATGTTCTCCAGTGTTACTTGTTGATTTGTTGGTAACAAATATTCAACTTCACTTTCATCTTCAGCTTCAGCTTCATCCCTTGATGAGAATGATGTTTCAAGAGGGGGTGTTTCTACTGACTACTGGTGCATGCGTGCGCCTCCCAACTCGTAGGTCAGAAGTCCATGCACATAGGATCTTTCCTCTTCCACTGGCCCGAAGAGCTCTCGAAAATGGCTCCTCTATTTCCCTTTCAGGAAATCTGCACCCACAATTAACTTCGAGAAATTCCCCCTTGCACTTCGGGAGATCGGACTTCGCACTTTCACGAATCCAGTGGTCAAGTGCCTTGTCTCTCAATCTCCGAAACCCGAAATAATCAACACTTGACCCTTTCCCTTGCCAAGTTCAGATTTCTCCTTATCGTGATTTCGAGAGTTGCGATGTCAAGCAACTTGTCCCTTCGACTCCTGAAACTCGATTTACCAAACCTTCAATGTTCCTGTGAAATCTGACTTTTCAACAACCCTTCATTTCGTCAGGACTTTGGACTTCGCACTTTAGCGAATCTTGATGCGAAGATTCTGGGACATCACCCCTAAAACCCCTGAAATGATCAATAGAATTTGACTTCTGTGTCGATAGTGCACCACTTGTCTGCCCTGCCGATTCCTATGGCCCACATGATCCTTTCATCCCTTTGGGACTTCGCGTTTAATGATTTCATGAGTCCTATTGCAAAGATTACGGGACTTCAATCTACAAAATCCTGAAATAGAAATCCACTTGTAAATCCAACGGCCCCTTTTGGCTTGAATCTACGGTTCTACCTCTCCTGAGCTTAAACCTTTGAGAATACTCACCGTAAACCCCCTGCTCCTCCATGAGATCTGACGACTCACAAGACTTCGCGAATTCTCCACAGAGAATTCTAATCGTTCGTCACTTCACTTCACAAGGGCTTCTGCAACTTTTTACCGAGTGGTTCTCCCATGGTACTCAACTACTTGCGACGCAAATTTGCAACACCTTTTCACTTTCCACTGCACAAAATTCCTGTGCTTCCTCCGAATCTGAGTCTTGAAAAAGACTCCTGCACGCACTCCTTGCGGTAGACCTTCAAACATTTCCAAGTGTTGAACTCCTTTCGACTCTGCACACACCCTTCAGTAGTAGTCTCTCAATACTTCATTCAAGTTACAAGACCTGAAACTCTAACCGGCCTGCGCCACCTTGCACAGCTCCTGTGCCTAACTGCACTTCTATATGAATGAGAAAAAAATCTACCCTATCTGAGCTTTCAGAGACAAATCCTTGAATCCTTTGTCAACACACTCCTTGCGGACGATTCAACTGCACTCCTTGCAGGAACTCTTGCTCAGATAGAGAAACAATTCAAACTCATACCTTTACCCTTTCCTCTGAAATTTCAAACATTGAACAGGAAATCATTCATACATAGAATAAAAGCAATTACATGACAGAAAGAGTAAAACCATGAACATACCATTTAGCATACACATACAAGAAACAAATACAATGCCATGAATCTGAATTAAGACCTCTTCTATTAATTCAAATATCTATACATGGGTGTTTTTCAAACACAGTTTCTCTGTTCCAGCTCTGTATGCTCTTCTCTTCTTGGAAATGTTCTTCATTACTATGCTCTCAATTGGCATAATCTCTTCTATCTTTTATGTTCTCTATTACAATACACAATGAGGGTGTCTATATTCTGTTTCCCTCTCTCATTCTAAACTGTCTAATCTAGGAATTCAATTCTACCTACTTGCATTAACTATCATAAATTCTTTCTACCTTATGGATGAGAGCGGATCGCTCAAGGTCCTTTTACATTATACAAGTGTTCCTCCACTTGATGGTTTCATTAATGTTTTACGACATTTTCAAAATTTGCACTGGGCGATTTTCCAGTTGTCTTTTATCTCCACGTTGGCTCGCTTGAGATGCTCCTGCATCATACTCCCTCGCTTGAAAATTTGCATGGGCTCCTATCCATGATCTCTCGCACGGTGTGTCCATGCCTCTAGATCTTTGCTTTGTTTTTCCAGCAGGCATATTCAACTGGATGGCCCTTCCATTTGACCAAATATTCAAAGTATTGCTTTCACCTGGTCTTCTTGCCGACCCTTTTGTCCAGTATGCGCTCCATCTGCGGATTTTCTGCAACTGGCATTTGTTTTGTCCACTGGATCACTGGCTGTTCAATTTCCATCCTTGTTTCCTCAGCTTTATATGGGTACAAATCTGAGATATTGAATATCGGAGAAATTCCGATCCCATCAGGTAATTCAATTTTGTAAGCATTTGCCCCAAATTTCTTCAAGATCTTACATGGTCCGATTTTCTTCATCTTCAGTTTATTATATGTTCCTCTCAAGAACCTTTCCTTTCTCAAATGTGCCAGAATCAAATCACCAACCTCAAATTGAAGTTGTCTTATGTGTTGATCTTCTCTTCGGTTATATTCCTGGCTCGAACTCTACAATCGTTCCTTCACTTGGTTGTGAAGTTCCTTCATCGCCTCTGCAAAATATTCTACACTAGAGCTCCTAATCATAATTTGTTCTGAATCTCTCAGCTCAGAAATTCCTCTCGGCTGCATGCCATAGACAATATGAAATGGAATTTGCCTTGTTCTTCTATTAACTGAGTCGTTATAATAAAATTCTTCCTGTGGTAATATGTTGTCCCACTGGCTGTGGTGTTCTGTCACCAGGCTTCTCAACAAGTCTCCCAGACTTTTGTTCACTACTTATGTCTGTCCATCCGTCTGAGGATGATAAGATGAACTAAATGATAAGTTAGTTCCCATATTCTTCCATAAGGTCCTCCAAAATTGTCCCATGAACTTAGTGTCTCGATCCAAAACTATGCTCCTTGGTAAGTCGTGAAGTCAAATGACTTCTTTGAAAAACAGATTCGCAATGTGAGTTGCGTCACTGGTTTTCTGACACGGTATGAAGTGTGCCATTTTGGAAAATCTATACACTACCACAAAGATTGAGTCAAACCCTCTTTGTGTTCTTGGCAACCCCAATATGAAATCCATGCTGACTGCATCCCACAACCTCTCAGGTATTGGCAATGGTTGATAAAATCCTACATTTTGTCTCTTTCCCTTCGAATGCTGACAATTTCTGCATCTTTCCATGAATCTCTTGACATCTACTCACATTCCTGGCCAAAAATATGACTCATTCAGTTTTGCAAACATCTTGTCATGACCGAAATGTTTGACCAATCCTCCACTATGTTTCTCCTTGAGCAAATTCTCCCTCATGGAGCATTTTGGAATACAAAGTTGATTACCTTTAAATAGTAATCCTTCTTGGATCATGTATTCTATCCATTGACTTCTATCCCTGAGAATTTGATTCTCAGTTGCTTCATATGCCTCCTTAAAATCTATATCATCTCTTTACATGTCTCTGAGATCATCAAAACCCAATGTTTTGACTATGAACTCCTGCAATAGCAAAAATTTCCTGCTCAAAGCATCAACAACCTTATTAGCAGTTCCAGAAATATGATTAATTACAAAAACATGTATTCAACCCATTTTACATGTCTTTGATTCAACTTTTCCTGTTGAGTCACAAACTGCAGTGCATGATTGTCACTGTATAAGATAAACTCCTTCAGGATCAAGTAATGTCTCCATTTCTTCAATGCCTAAATAATAACATAAAACTCCTTGTCATACGTGGAGTACTTCACTTTTTCTTCATTCAGCTTCTCGCTGAAGTATGCTATCATCCTATCCTCTTGACTCAAGAATTCCCCTATTGCAAATCCACTTGCATCGCATTTCACTTGAAATGTCTTTTGGAAATGAGGCAAAACCAGAATTGGTTGTTCCATGATTTTCTTCTTCAACAGATTAAAACTCTTCTCATCTTCTTCTGTCCTATGAAAATATTTGTGTCTCTTCTTCACTGTGTCCATCATCGGTGCACTAATCCCACTAAAATTCTTGATGAATTTTCGGTAGAAACTAGCCAATCCATGAAAACTTCGAACTTCAAAGATATTCTTCGGTGATGGCCAATTCTTGATTACCTCCACCTTACCTAGATCCATCCTCAATTTATCTGCAGAAATAAAAAATCCCAAATAAATGATCTCTATCTTCATGAATGAGGATTTCTTCATGTTTATCAGTAGATTCTCTTGCTGTAATCTCTTCATCACTGTAGCTAAGTGTTTTAGATGCTCTGCCTCTGTTTTAGTGAAGATCAATATGTCATCTAGATACACAATGACAAATTTTTTGATGAATTCCTTCAAGACTTCGTTCATTAGCCTCATGAAGGTACTTGGCATGTTCGCTAAAACAAATGACATAACAAGCCATTCATACAACCCTTCGTTAGTCTTGAAGGTTGTCTTCCATTCATCACTTTCTCTCATGCAGATATGATGATAACCGCTTTTCAAATCAATCTTAGAAAAATATTTTGCTCCACTCAAGCAATCCATCAGATCATCCATCCTTGGAAATGGAAACCTGTACCTGATGGTTATTTTTTTAATCACCCTCAAGTCAATACACATCCTCCAGCCTCCATCTTTCTTTGGACTGAGTACTGTTGGGACAACACATGGACTCAAGCTTTCCCTGACCAAACCTTTGTCCAACAAATCTTGGACTTGTCTTTTGACCTCTTCATTCTCTTGCGGCATCAATCTGTATGCGGATTTGTTTGTCAAACTGGCTCCTGGTATGAGATCAATATGATGACTCAGACTTCTAATTGGTGGCAATGAACGAGGTAGTTCATCCACTACTATGTCAGTAAACTCTTCCAATTGTTCCTGAACCTCTTCTGGTAAATCATCCACTCTTGTGTTGGTCAAAACAATCTTCGGTTTCCTGACCACAATGAATTGCGGTTCCTCTTTCTTCTTAACCTCTGTGAGAAGTTCCTTCCCACTCATGAGAAGTACCATGTTGCTTACTTCAGGTTTCAATTCCTTATCTTTGATTGGAAGCAACATGTGAGTTCTCCCATTCTTCTCTAGGGTGTATGTGTTCATTCTCCCATCATGAATCACATTTCTGTCATATTTCCACGGTCTACCCAGCAATAGATGACAAACATCCATGGGAATAACGTCACAGAGTATCTTATCATTATATCCTCCTATCTTAAATTCAACTAAGCATTGTTTAGTGACAGTTACCTGATGTCCCTTTTGCAACCATGAAACTCCGTATGGGCTTAGATGATCAATCATCTCCAGCTCCAGCTTTTCTACCATCTCTGTAGAAATGAGATTATCTGTGCTACCACTATCCACAATGACCTTGCATACCCTGTCCTTGGTTTTGTAAGTAGTCCGGAAAAGTCTGTTTCTTTGGACTGAACTCTCCACCTCCTTCTCTGGTGTCAAAAGAGCTTTTCACATCATCAACAATCTTCCACCTTCAACATCTTCTGCCTCAATATTTCGACTCTGTGCTTTGGTGATGTGAGTCTCACCTCCTTATTTATTTTTATATGGACACTCATAAGACTTGTTCCCATTCTTTCCACATGTGAAGCATGTTATTACTCCACCTATTCCTCTTCCTCTACCTCTGGTACGAGGAAAAATATTATTATCAGCATAATCTCCTCTCTGTTTGGTATGTTTCCCTCTTTGTTTAGCATATTTCCCTCGCTGTGAGGTTCCACCTCTCTCAATTCGAGTCTGAGGTTTCTTCCAGTCCTCCTTGGGTTTCTGATTTTTTATCCTGGACAACTGATTTGCCCCTGGCTTGACTTCTTCCTCGGCCTCTTTGACCCTGCTTTCGACTCAGCTTCTCTTCATCTTTTAGAGCCATTTGATAAGCATATTCCACCGTTCAGATGGTTATCATGCTCATCTCATCTTGAATGTCGTATCTCAAGCCATTCATGTATCTGGCAACCTTTTCATCATCACTTTCTCGATGACCTTCCTTGATGTTTAGCTTGTAGAATTCTTATGTATATTCTTTCACTGTCATCAGTTTCTGTCTCAAGTTTTGCATTCTTCGAAACAGAGTAATATGGTAATCTCTGGGGATGAATTTTTCCTTCATCTTCGTGATCATTCTATCCCAACTATTGATTTTCTGCTTGCCTTTGCAGCATTTGTCATCTTGTAGTTCATCCCACCACAATGCTACATGTCCTTTTAATCTCGTGACAACATGCTTGACCTTCTTGTCGTCTTCGACATATTCATAGTCAAAGTATGTGTCCAGAGCTCTAATCTAGTCTAGAAGCTCCTCTGCATCCATATTTCCCTCATAAACTGTAATGTCCATTTTCTCTCTTACACCCATTCTTGCAATAGCCTTAATCAAACGTTCGTTTGCTGCATCTTCAGCTGCAACTTCCTCTTCTTCATGTTCAGCCTCAATTTCACTTTCGGAATCACTAAGATCCCCAACACTGACTGTACGCCTCTGTGTTGTCTCCATGTCCTCAAGTCTGGTGCGTAAGTCACACATTTCTCTCTCCATGGATGGATCAGGCATCTGCCTACTCTTTCTTGGCATTTCCCTATCCTCTAGTGGATCGGGTGTTTGCCTATCCCTTCTTCTCGGTGGCATGATGAATTCTTCTTTTCCCTGCTACAGAACGCAAAGAAACCTTTCTGAGCTCTAATACCAAATGGTGCACGCACGCGCCTCCCAAACCATAGGTCAGAAGTCCACACACACAAGATCTTTCCTCTTCCACTAGCCTGAAGAGCTCTCGGAAATGGCTCCTCTATTTCCCTTTTGGGAAATCTGCACCCACAATTAACTTTGAGAAATTCCCCCTTGTACTTTGGGAGATCGAACTTCACACTTTCATGAATCTGGTGGTCAAGCGCCTTGTCTCTCAATCTTCAAAACCTGAAATAATCAACACTTCACCCTTTCCCTTGCCAAGTTCAGATTTCTCCTTATCACGATTTTGGGAGTTGCGATGTCAAGAAACTCATCCCTTCGACTCCCAAAACCCAATTTACTGAACCTATGATGTGCTTGCGAACTCTGACTTTTCAACAACCCTTCATTCCATTGGGACTTTGGACTTTGCACTTTTGCGAATCTTGGTGCGAATATTTCGGGACTTCACCCCTCGAAACCCCGAAATGATCAACGGAATTTGACTTTCGTGTTGATAGTGCGCCACTTGTCTGCCTTGCTGATTCTTATGGCCCACACGATCCTTTCATCCCTTTGGTACTTCATGTTTCATGATTTCACGAGTCCTGTTGCAAAGATTATGGGACTTCAATCTACGGAACCCCGAAATAGAAATCCACTTGTAAATCCAATGACTCATGTTGGCTTGAATGTACGGTTCTACCTCTCCTGAGCTTAAACCTTTGAGAATACTCACTATAAATCCCTTGCTCCTCTACGAGATCTGACGGCTCACGCAACTTCGTGAATTCTCCACAGAGAATTTTGATCATCCGTCTCTTCCCTTCATAAGGCCTTCTGCAACTTTTTACCGAGTGGTTCTCCCACGGTTCTCCCACTATCCACTGCACAAACTTCCTATGCTTCCTCCGACTCTGAGTCTTGAAAAAGACTCCTCCACGCACTCCTTGTGGAAGACCTTCAAACACTTCCAAGTGTTGAACTCCTTTTGACTCTGCACACACCCTGCTGCAGCAGTCTCTCAATACTTCATTCAAGTTACAAGACCTGAAAATCTAACTGGCCTGGGCCACCTTGCACGGATCCTGTGGCTAACTACACTTCTATATGAATGAGAACAAAATCTACCCTATCTGAGCTTTTAGAGACAAATCTCTGAATCCCTTGTCAACGCACTCCAGACAGACGATTCAACTACACTCCTTGTAGGAACTCTTGCTCAGATAGAGAAACAATTCAAACTCATTCCTTTACCCTTTCCTCTCAGATTTCAAACATTCAACAAGAAATCATTCATACATAGCATAAAATCAATTGCATGACAGAAAGAGTAAAACCATGAACATACCATTTAGAATACACATACAAGAAACAAATACAACGCCATGAATCTGAATTAAGACTTCTTCTATTAATTCAAATCTCTATACATGGGTGTTTTTCAAACACAGTTTCTCTGTTCCAACTTCGTATGCTCTTCTCTTATTGGAAATGTTCTTCACTACTATGCTCTCAATTGGCATAATCTCTTCTATCTGTATTGTTCTCTACTACAATACACAATGAGGGTGTCTATATTCCATTTCCCTCTCTCATTCTAAACTGTCTAATCTAGGAATTCAATTCTACCTACTTGCATTAACTATCATAAATGCCTTCTACCTACTATGGACAAGAGAAATTCGCTCAAGGTACTTTTACATTATACAAGTGTGCCTCCACTTGATGGTTTCATTAATGTTTTAAGACATTTTCAAAATTTGTGCTAGGCGCTTTTCCAGTTGTCTTTTATCTCCGCGCTGGCTCACTTGAGATGCTTCTGCATCAACTATGGATCATGTCCTCTTGGAGGATTGGTAGGGATAAAAATGGATCCTGAAGAAGAATATAGTCTGGCTATAATCTCATCAACAATGGTCTGTCTTCCCAATATGTTAGGATTTTTTCCTCCACGTCCTCTGGTGCCTGTAATGTTAGTATTTTGGGGGGTTCGTTCTGATGTTTGGTGATTCATGCATACTATTCATTCCTAAAAATAAACTAGTGTGCTTACCGAAATATACAATTATCTTCCCCGGCAGCGGTGCCAAAATGTTGGGCACTTTAATTGTCTAATTGAATGGAAAATCAAAGTGTTCAATATAAATTGTCAACCCAGGGAAGTCTGTTATTTCAAGATAATTCTGCATAGTCTATGCTAGATTATGAATGCATATCTAATCTAATTGCAGTAGGGAAGTTCTTTTTAACAAAAATAAACAAACAATATCACTAACACAATTGTGATGATACAACTGGAGTGCTACAGAATTAAAATCACAATTGCAATCTAAACTAATAAATATATAAAAACCCTAAATTGCCTACCCTAATCTAACTTCCTAAATTACTTTTGCAGGAAGAAACTCTGTACTATTGCAGAAAGGAAATCTACTTATTGCAAGAAGCTACTTCACACTTCTATTTCTCAAACAAGATTTTAACCTAATGCAGAAAAAGGAAAAGCAGTTCTCCAGCCATGTTCAACAACTAAATTCTAATTCTCATGAGACAAGTTTATGCACATTTACCAAGAAGAAACTAAACTGTAATAACAATTGTATTCAGAAATATCTAACAGTTAAACCATTTGCAATGAAAATGACTAAATCTAGAATTTGAAATAGAGGGGAATTAGTGAGGAAGGTGGGCCCTTTCCTTCTCACTGAATCCACTCAAAGAGATAGGTTACAGTCTACTAAAGAAATTCAATCCACTTCTTCATTTAATTGCCAAAAAGATGTTTGTGTACAATAATCACTACTTTCTTCAGTTCAAGGAAAAAGACCAACAACCCTTTACATTACAAAATCTCTGCTATTTAAAGTCAGAGTCAATCAATGTTCAGAAACAAAATAGTCTTAAGAATCCCCGATTCTCAGGTTGTTCATTAGATATCATTAATACAAAATCTTGAATTCTCCTTCATCAACATCGTGAGCCAACATTCTAATCAACAGGTGTTGCAACAGTCGTTTCACAATAGGATTGGTGGCGTCTGTTGTAATAGCTTCTGAGATTAACAGGATTTTGTCCTAGCAGTTGTGTAACAACTTCTAGGATTGATGGGCATCCATTGCAGAAGTCATGTAATAACTTCCATGATTCGCGCATAGTTGTAACAACAACAAATTTCTCGAAGTGAGTTGTTGTAACATTTTGATCATTAGTTAAGTCATTTCTTTGGTAAAATAAGTGAACGTTATCAATCAAACATGCTAAGTAAATGAAAATATAAAAGCAAGATGAATAGTTTATACCTTCGGAAAAAGGGTCTTGGTGCTCATTATAATAGTCATTTAGCTTAGGAATGAGAATCTTGAATGATCAAAAGGTTTAGTAAAAAAGGGACATTTTAGGGTCCTACCAGCCTTCAAGATCTCCTATATTGCCGAAACTTTGATGCATCCATGCGATCCTCCTCACTCTCTCTTTCTCAAAATAAATCTTCAATCATGCTCAAGACATCTTCACCAAATATGCTCTCACAAGAAGCTTTCCATCAATACTCCAAAAGATATTCTCACAAGAAGCTCTTATTGATCCACAAAAAGGATGATTTTTCCAGAGACCATTGCTATCTTATTTATGCTTTCATCCTCTAGGTCACTTAACCCATTTTCCTCATTTTAGGGTTAACCACTTTCCACAAAAAGAAATTTCTCCATTACTTTATCATTTAAATATTCCTTCATGATTTTGTCACCTCACTTTATCATTTAAATAATCTTCTTTGATTTTGTCAATTCATTTTATTATTTAAATATTTTGTCTTGACTTTGTCACTTTACTTTATCATTTAAATAATGATTTCTTCTTTTCAAACACTTTTACTTCTTTGACCTTTTGGGACTTGAATCCTTCATATGGGGGTTCAACTTCGTAGGGCCATAACTCTCAAACCATGAGGAGTTATGTGACATTCCAAATACCACCGAAAATGGCATGACAATCACTATCCATCTAGGATAGTTTTACCAAAAAAATCACTGATCTTCATCTCATTATTCCACATACAAGCATGGGTTCTCTCAACCAAAACTCAACCAAAAAGTGTCTTCCCGTGAGGACTTTCACCATAATGGGACCACTTTGGAGTTCATCCATTTGTACCATTAGAAGAAAATAATGAGTCATATTTACATTAAACAAACTATGCATCATATATGAAAGAATCCATCTTCATCATGTACCAATGACAACTCATTGATCCATATTCATTTATGAATCATATCAATGATAACTTATTGATCCATCTTCATCGATTGGTTTCCACTTGACATCTATCATTTTCATCAAGGAAAATACATATACATTGTTCATCAATCATCAATCAATTAGGCCTATCAATCAATCCATCACTTGACATCAATAAATCAAACCATTGACATCAATGACAACATGATCCAACATGTAGAAATAAATTTCCATTTTTGGAAAATCCAAATTTAAGAATAAATTTTCATTTATGGAAAATATGAATTTGGAATCTTGGATTTTGTAATTATTATTTTAACTATTGGGTAAAGGTTTGAATTTCCCAACTATCCTATTTTGATGAACACATGTATGAGACAAAATTTTTAATAAATTAAATGATGGAAGACAAATGGAACAACCAGGTTAAAAATATATGACTATAGCTCCATGAGTGGGGAACATGTTTGAGTTAACTCATAGCTGATTTTTACAAGTGCTAGAAGTTGAACTTCGTCACTAGCATCTGCTAAAAATCAGGTATTTTTAAAGATGCGAATTTCCCCAAGGAGGGAAAGAAATGAAAAGACCTAGGCAAAATATATATTAACATATGTGGGAGGCGGGACACTACTTAGTATGTGGGGATTGAGAACTATTTTTTTATTATGAGCACATATGGATTGAGGCAAAGCATTTTATGAATCTGTTGAAGGTGACAATGGATAAGGAGTGCAATTTAATTTTCCCTTATGGAGTCATGGTCACACTAGGGGGTGATGAGAACAAGTGATCGTGGTTGTTTTGTTTCTATGGTTGGGTGGAATGTGGTTGTTCCATTTGTTTCCCAACATCATTTTTTCAGATATGTATCTCAACTATGTACTCAAATTGTTGATGTTTTGTTATTGATGCTATAAAGTTGATGTCATACTTTATAGTACTATACTTATAACAAAAATATGTTTAAGTGGGATGTATAGACATATTAGTTTTTTGGATTTATACTATGTAATAATACCTATAGTGGTATGCAATTAAGGTTTAGTGTACACACACACACACGCACACACACACACACACACACACACACACACATATATATATAAGTATAAAAAATGGGTATATGTGCCTATTGTCCATGATAGATCTATCTTCTCGATTGTTGTTTATTCCTATATATAATCAAATAATACGGAAGGAAAATTATAAACAAACTGTATTGTATTTATGTTATTATGCTGAGTACAAAGAATAAAAGTCCCGATACATGCTTTTATCAAAGAAAGATATCTGATACAGTAGATCATAGGTTACCTGAAAAAAATATATACATATTTATTTCAAACAGTGGATCGAAGACCAACGCTTTACAGTTTGGGTTTTCCATAGACCCAAGAACTCAATATATAGTCTAAACGAAGATTTAAAATACTACATAAAATTGTTTGCGAGTGCACGCATGGACTGGTGGAAGAAGATGGAACCAAAATACCTTTTGTGGATAGGCTTCCTACTTCACTAAGTGCAGTGGTTGTTCTTCCAACCTATAAAAGAGCCACACAATAAGCATTAGTAACTTACTAATGTACAAACCATTAAAGAATGAAATAAATAAAAGATTCAAAGTTTACTTATCTTGGAGCCCGATTGCATATCAGAGTATCTTTGTTTCCTTGCAAAGAAGTCAAAAAATACCCAGGAAGGGGAGAGGGCATGTATTTCATCTGATGGGTTCCATCACAATATGAAGGGACCCATCATCAGTTGACATATATGATAAATTTATTTTGTACTTGTGAAATAATTAAAAGCAGGAAACAGACTTCAAATCAGATTATGCAGTTTGTATCCCTATAGATGTCTTTCATTCTAAAGTATAGAGAAAATTTATACCAATAAATACTAACATTAATCTATAGAATATTTTACGAACCAAATAAGTATTAATTCCAAGTATATTCCAAAACATGTATAGAGGACCAAATAAGAGAAAGAAATTACCATGGAGAAGATAACATTTAAAAAACAAAACTATTCTTTGTTCCATAATATAGAGAGGGAATTCTGAAGAGGATAATGATGGCAGTAAAGAAGAAATTAATTAAGAGGAAATGAGAGAGACACACAAGATGCGATCTGGTCATGTTTTTTCTCTATATGGTAATAATCAGAGTGAGAAAATTTAAATGAAATAGCTTCTACATAAGTACAAAGGATGAAATCTGAGTGCATAAAAATCACGGTAAGAACCTAATTCATAGGTTAAATTTTATAAGTTCAAAAACATGTTCAAACCCTACGATTATCTTTCCTCATACATTCAAGGATGATGCGGTGAATGAATACATGCTTAGGGTATAACAATTAAAAAACAAAGATACCATTTCTTTTGTTAGTACAAGAGTTTTCGACATAAGAAAAATATTAAACTGCGTAGACAGTTTAATTGTAACTGTATCGGTTGAGTGATCAGGTAAAGGATGTTGTCGAGGTGGTCATGGGATAGAATACGATTCTTCTAGGAAGATAATTTTTACAACCAGAGAATACAAAGAAGTGTTGTTGCTAGTTTCAAAAGTGATTAAGGCCCTTTTAATTTTTCAATAAGTGTACATAGTGTAATTACAAAATTACCTACAGAGTTTAAATAGTCATCAAGTCTGTAACAACATCGACTACCGTAGTAAGTTTGAGGGATTTGGATGAATTCTTGAGTGTAATGCTAACACTATAATCTTTCAACTGTGATTTTTCAACTAGGGTATGCATGTATAGTCTTATGGGATGAAGGTTATTTTCCCTTTTACAACACCTCTGGACAAAGTTCGCGGGTTTAATGACCATGTTCAATTCAAAAAAAAAAAATCAAACATTTTAACTTATAGTAATAGTGATTTCGACCACGGTTCATCTAGGAATGAACCCAAATGAATATGGGCTTGAATACTGATAATCAACGGAGAGGAAAATTCAATAACCCCCTCAAACCCGAGTAAGAAACTTGAGGGTTTCCACCTAATTTACAAATAAATATTGAATACAGTGGAACCAAGAACAAAACAACACATACAGAGGCACAAATATCATGCAATATCGACCCTCCAAAATAATAAGGTGTGTGATATAGAACCCCAAACATATTATATCATAAATAGAAGGAAATTATACACATAATTTGTATACAGCCAACAAAATCATGTTGCATAAAGGATACATTACACAAAGTATACATTGCACAAACTAGAGAAGGAAGTTTTCTAAAAATACATTACACAGAGTATACATTGCATAGACCAGAAAAGGCACTTTTGTAAAAATACATTGCACAAAGAACATAAGCAGTAGAACGGTTACTCACCCATGGGTGTGGAGAACTGTGGACTATTTTTTTTACTTCCATCCCTCACCACAGCCGAAGCATTACCAAAATAGTTGGTCACATACAGTGTAGAGGAAAAACATTTATGAGACCAAAGAGGAAACTACAAAGACTGAATGAGACCTTGATCCCCTTGCTAGCAGAGTAAGATCGATTGGTATGCCCCATACCTCTGCCATGTGAAATTGAAGGAAGTGGTGAGCCTACATTGGGTGTTCCCCTGTATTTCCAATTCTTGATGGTACTAGACAAACCTATCGCCATGGTTAAGTACCTATACCAAATATGCAAATATACTTCAATAAGACCAAGAATAAACCATAAACCATTCACCATAGCATGAACATAACAATATAGAGAAAACCCTTGAGGTAGGGTAACACCATATATTATTCCTTAAGGAAGGAATGCACTCCTAAAGCAACACTTGCTTGTTACAATGACAATATTCTTCACTATGCTTCATTACATTGCTTACACTTCTTTATATAGGTCTCTCCATCTCATAGAAACCTTCTAGAGAGTCTTCTCACATTTATGACATTTAACTACCATAGTGGGCCTTTATTAATATAGTGGACCTAGTCCACCTTACATTGAATGCCCACATTCTGATATATTAAATGACTTCCATTAATAATACATAACCACATTCCCATTGGGTACCTCCTTAAGTAGCTAGAGAGGTAGTAGTGGGGGTTGAGAGGGCCCAAGAGGTAGTAGTGGGGTCCCAGAGGGCCCATAGTGATAATAGTGGAGGTTGTTCAATGTAAGGTGGACTAGGTCCACTATATTATTAAACAAGGCCCACTATGGTAGTTAGATATAGTAAATGTAAGAGGACTTATTAGAATGTTCTACTTCTAGAAGATTCATCCTCTAGAATGTTCTTAGGTCATGGTAGCACTATATAAAGGGGTTCAAGGAGTGTAATGGGACATGAAGAGAATTATTATTAATTTTAGCTCAATAAGAGGACATCTCCTTGAAGAGGCAAGTGAACATGAGAGAATCTCTTCCATAATACGATCCATTGTATGGTGTTTCCCTACCTCAAGGGTTTGGTAATAATAAAGTGTGGTTTCTTCTATCTTGCTCTATGGATATATTGTGTATTCAATATTTTTGGTTATTATATTTGTATATCTATTTAGGTTCTTAAAGACCATTAATGGGCCGAATAGAACATAAAATCCTATAGGATAGATCGGCATAGGCCCAGACCTCAGATTTCATCCAACTCAAGGACGAATTATGAACCCCTTAATTACTGTGTATACATTAACCTTAGGATGGGGAAACCATGTTAGCATGTGTGTAGGGTTACAAACCTTATTGTTGTATGTATATAGTTTATTTTCGATGTCTAAACATAGTTCGTTGCACTTGGTAAAGTAATATAATGTTATGGGTGTTATAAACCCAACACATAATATGTAACTTGGATAGTATGCTCTTAGCTCAAAACTATGACCACAAACATTTTAATCTTTTTTCCATGATTTAGGTCGTTTACATATTTCATGATATAGTTTATAACACTACTTTAATATGGATAACATGTCTTGACATAACCCTAGTGCTTATGCTAAGGACTATGATAACCATGGTCGCAAGTTATTCAATACGAGTAAGTGTATGATTATAATCTAATAACGACACTATGAAAAAATATAATAATAAGAGGTAGGTTGAATTTAAATATCTTTCGACCTCGAGGAAAAATAATGATACTGGAATAAGATATATAATGGATTATCTTCAATGTCGGGAACAATTTTGATGAATCCATAGAATTTGGTTTTCCTAACAATTTTTATTTTTTTTGTTTTAGTAAAATTTTGGGTTTATGACATATGGTATCAAAGTTGTAGGTTACAACGCTTGGACCTCAGGGAAGCAACAAAATTGTATATTTTTTTTTTGAAGGAAAAATCTAACAAACATATAAACAGTTACAAACAAAAAAGTTTGTCTATTGTGAAAATGTCAGCACAGAATGAAGAAGGAGACAGACCTGAGGGGAATCAAAACCAATAACTTCCTAGATACCTAGAACATAATAGTGAAGGAAGTTCAACCACTCAATTATTGGAGATGATGATGAACCTTATCATGCAATTACAAGTATCTAAAGAAGATAATGAAAAATTGAAGAAAACATAGGAAGACTAGTTGGAAATAAAGAAATGCTGCTATGCAGTATAGTAACAAAGAAGAGTCCAAAAGAAAATGAAAGGGAAGAAGAGATCAAAAAAAATTCTTCTAAGAACTCTAGTCTTGAGAAAGAAAAAGAGGACAGTTCATTCGAAGACACACACATGACCAAAAACAAAGCATCTACTGAAAGGAAAAGAAGCTAAGTGGACCACCTTGAAGGTGAGTTCAAAAAGATAAAAACCTCCACCTTTGATGGGTAATCTAATACTGGCGAGGAAGATGAATAATGGTTGTTAGACATTAAGAAATAATTTCATATTTATAACTATTCTAGTAATATGAAAGTTAGAATGGCCATTTACAATTTAAAGGTAAAAGCAAGTCTTTGGTGGAAAGACCTGAAATTAGCAAAGGGATTGTAAGAAAAATGAATGGAATGGTTAGAATTCAAAAATTATTTCAAGAAGAAGTACTTATCATAAATTTATTTCGAAAGAAAAACTAAGGAATTTTACAAACTATGACTAGGACAAATGACCATGTACGATCTAATAAATAAATTCACAGTTTTGTTGAGGTTTGTACCATACAACAAGGAACATAAGTTAAAGATACAAAGGTTCTTAAGCTGTCTACCATAGTATTACAAGGAAATGATCAAATTTGATAATCCTAATTCTTTAAATGAAGTATTTAGAAAGGCTTGAAAGTGTTATGATCAGTACAAACAAAGATATGAATTTCCCAATGCATGGAAAGAAATGAAACATGATAAAATGAAACAACATAAGAAAGGCTTCCAACTAGCCCCTTTCCATAATATGGAAAAGGGTTTTCAAAGGAAGGACCATCACTCTAATACACATAATTCTCAAGGGGGAAATAAACCAATTAATATGGGATTCAAGAAGGTAGGGGACAACCCCATAGAACCATTGAAATGTTGGGAGTGTGGGGAACCCCACGTGAGGAGAAATTGTACACACTTAAATACAACAAAAAGAACTTCAGTCCATAACCTTCAAGAGGCTTCGACAATTGGATAAATTGGTAGAAGCGTTCATAAGATCAATGGAGCTCTGGATGGCAGACAGACAGATCATCAATGCACTATTGTGGAAGTTGAAGGTAAAATTCATTTCAACAATGTTTATATACTAATTGACCCAGGAGCTAGTCTAAGTTATATTAATCTAAATTTAGTATAATTGAAAAAGTTAAAGAAGCTAAAACATTCTAAAAGTTGGTTAGTACAACTAGCAACGAGGACTAAAAGAAAAGTAACATTTTATTTCTTATTGTGAACTTAGTATAAATGGTCAGAGTACAAAGTTAAATATGAACAAATTACCTTTGGGGTCTTACGATATAATTATCGAAATGGATTGGTTAGAAAAACAGAAAGTGATATTAAATTATTACAAAAGTTTGTTTCTGTATAAAGATGAAAATAATACAGTCAGAATAGTACAAGGAATCAGAAAACCAATTTCTGTTAGGAAAATATCAACAATGCAATTTAAGAAATGTATTAATAAAGTTTGACAAGTATATGTTTTTCAGGTAGCTAATATCCTAGGGGAAGAAATAAAACAAAGTTTAGAAGACTTTACAGTCTTACATGGGTTTAGAGACATATTTGTAGAATAAATACCAGAACTACCTTCAAGGAGAGATATAGAGTTCTTTATTGATCTACTACATGGATCTACCCCGATGTCGAAGGCAACTTATAGAATTAGTATACCCAAAGTAACCAAATTTAAAATTCAGCTACAAGAACTGTTAGATAAAGAATATATCAGATCAAGTGTTTCACCCTGGGGAGCACCAATTTTATTTGTTAAAAAGAAAGATGAAACTTTGAGACTATGTATTGATTATCGACAACTGAATAAAATGATGATTAAGAATAAGTATCCCTCACCTATAATTAACCATCTCTTTGATCAGGTTGGAGGAACAAAGATATTCTCTAAGATAGATTTGAGGTCTTGTTATCACCAAGTCAGGATAAAGGACGGAAATGTAAATAAAACAAAATTTAGAACACGTTATGGACACTATGAATTTGTAGTGATCCTGTTCGAACTTACTAATGCACCAACAACCTTTATGTGCTTGATGAATAGTATATTCAACCAACATCTCAATAAATTTTTGCTGGTTTTTATCGATGATATTTTAGTTTATTCAGAAACTGAAGAAGAACATGAATAGAATCTGAATGTAGTACTACATACTTTAAGAGAACACAATTTATATGCTAAGTTTGATGAGTGTGATTTCTACCAAAGAAAGATGTAATATTTAGGGCACGTAATATCATAAGATGGAATTGCAGTGGACCCGGAAAATATTAAAGGAATTATGGAATGGCCTATTCCTAAATATGTAGCAGACATAAGATCATTTATGGGGATTACTGGTTATTACCATAGGTTTATCAAAGGATTTTCTATAATTGCATATCCGATTAAAACATACAGAAAAAGGGAATAAAGTTTAATTGGTGGCAAAAATTTCAAAACACTTTTTATAATCTAAAAGGACTGTTAACTATAACACCTATCCTAAAAGTAGTAGATCCATATAAATACTTTATAGTTTGCATAGATGCGAGTAAAGAGGGATTAGGAGGTGTGCTAACACAAGATGGACACGTCATATGTTATGAATCACGTAAATTGAAAGAACACGAATGAAACTATGTGACTCACGATTTAGAATTAGCAGTTGTGATTAATGCATTAAAAATGTGGCAAGATTATTTAATGGGAAGGATAATTTTGTTACTAACTGACAACAATGGTGTAAATAATTTGTTCAGTCAACAATATCTCGATGCAATACAAGCGAGATGGTTTTCCTTTTTAAGTGAGTTTGATTTTGAAGTACGACACATCAAGGGTAAGGAAAACAAATTTGTAGATGCACTAAGTTGGAGGACTAGTGGGATTTACGAAACAATTATCAGCAAAGAAGAAAATGATATCGAACATAGAAAAAAAACGACAAGTAGTAATGATGAAAATTACATCAAAACAACAACAAAATCACAAGGAAATGCAGAAAATATGAACAAAACAGATATGAGTATAGATAAAAATGCGTTGTTAAGGTTCAAGAATAGGTTGTATGTGCCTAATGTATTGATTTAAAGATGGCATTTCTTGATGAGTTGCACAAAAAAGTATTTTCTAGTCATCTAGGATACCAGAAAACGATATCAACACTAAGGAAATAGTTTTATTGGCCTAACATGAAAAACAAAAAAGATGAATATTTTTCAAAATGTTTATATTTTCAAATGCTAAAGGATGAGCACCAACATCCGACGGGTCTGTTACAACCTCTTCCTATACCCGAGTGGAAATGAGAAATTATTTCGATGGACTTCATCACAATTTTTCCTAAGGCTCAAAGAAAAAATGACTCAATTAGGGTAGTGATTAATAAACTAAGTAAATATGCACATTTTATACATGTGAAATCTACTTACAAAGTGATTAATATTGTTGAAATTTTATGAAATAAATTTTTAGATTGCATGGTGATGTAGGAGCATTGCCAACTCATCAAACGAGCTAGTGAGGAAGCAGAGACCAGCTGGACAAGCCAGCACAAATTTTTGAAAATGATTTGGAGTTGTTGTGCGATCTTAAATGACTCATTTAAGATTTGGCGCACTTGTATATTGTAATGGACCTTGAGCCTTTAAGCTCTCGTCCTTTAGGTAGATAGTCGGCAATTAATAGATTTAATGCAGTTAGATAGGAATTCAATTTTAGATTTGATAGCCTAGAGTCCGAGAGGGAAAATGGATATAGACACCCTCATTGTATCATTGTAACATTAACAGGAGCCAGAGTAGAAGAGAAGCAGAGAATTGTGTGAAGAACACCCATGTACATACATTTGAATTAATAGAAGAACTCTAATTCAAATTCATGGTTTGTGTTGATTCTCTGTGTGTTTATGTTGATATGCTCATGAAGGTCTACTTCCTGTTATACATTTTCTTTTATATGCCGTGTATGTGATTTCATGGTGGAATTGAAGTCTGAAGGGAAGAAAGAATTAGTTTCAATTGTTTCTCTATTTTGAACCAGAGGATTCCTGCAAGGAGTGTAGTCGAATTTGTCCGCAGGGAGTGCGTTGACAGAAGGGTTCAAATTAGAGAAAGCTTTTGTTCTCATTTTCCTCCAAGGTGTAGTTGGACACCGTGCCGTGCAGAGAGTGCACAGGCCAAGGAGAAGTCTCAGAGTGTGATTCTGAGTGAAGCATCGGAAGACTGTTGTTGCAGGTGTGCACAGAGTCGAGTACCTTCAACCCTTAAGTGTTGTTGAAGATTTACCGCAAGGAGTGTGTGCAAAGTTTCTTCCTGGAGACTGAAGTTGTGGAAAAGTTCAGGAGGAGCAAAGGCCTTCAGAATTATTGAAAGGTTGCACAGGAGATTTCGTGCCAAGAAATCCCCAAAGGAGGGAGAAATCAACGGTCAGAATTGTAAAGGGGATTCACGAAATACCGACAGCCATCAGATCGAGTAAAAGTTGCACCCGGGTTAAGCCTTAGTGCATAGAGGAGAAGTTCCGCGAAGGCATCAGGATATTGGAGTCATCAGGATTTTAGTAGGTAAGAGAATCGAGACCTTGGGGGTTTCGAAAACATGAAAGAGATCCTAGCTGTTGATCTCAGGGTAGGACATGTGTCATAGGATCCAAAGGAGTCGGGGTTCATCTATCGTGAATTTCGGGGTTGAAGAAATTGTTGCATCAGGAATCGCGATTTTGCGATACCCAATAGGGCAATGAGGAAGTGGTGAAGTGGAGGAGTAATCTCTCACATGCATCGGGGATCGGTATATCGGGATTCTCGGTGACGAGAAAAACATTTCAGAAGGAGTTGCGAAACTATGAAATGTGACAGCCCCACAGTCATAGCATTACAATGGAGGGAAGGTGTCATTGCACATCGGGGTTCGTAACTTTGGAAGTTCTGTGAACCATTGCATCCGAAATCGTGAAAATCTAAAACGCGATTTCCCGATCACCACAGGAGTGTGGGCCACAGGTGCTAGAGTAGAGGACAAGTGGCAATTTGTATCGGGTTTCGGGGATTCAAAGGGCCTGAAATTTGTGACCATGAGAATCACGATTTCGCGAAGTTCGATTTCCCGATTTGAAAGGGGATTCTGTTGAAGAGAACTTTGTGGGTACTGAGATGTCCCGATAAGGGAGTTGAAGAGAATTTCAGTTCTTTAAGACAAGAGGGAAGAGAAGGTCCTGTGTGAGTGGTCGTGCTCCAAGGAGTGTGGTTGCGTCATCAAGTGGTATCAGAGCGAGGTTGACTCTTTGTTTTCTGTAGTAGAGAGAGTGAGAATTCACCATGCCACCCAGAAGAGAGAGATAGTCACCTGACCCAGAAGACAGGGAGGTGCAGAGAAGAGGCAGGCCGATAGGAAATCCATAAATGGAGAGACAAATGAGAGATCTCCGAGAAAGACTCGAGGAGATGGAGACAACTCAGAGATGCATAGCTAGTGCAGGGGATCTTAGTGATTCCGAAAGTGAAATAGAGGCTGAACGCGAGGAGGAAGTTGCAGCCGAAGATGCATCAATGGAGCGATTGATTAAAGCCATTTCCAGAATGGGTGCAAAGGCCAAGATGGACATTCCAGTCTATGAGGGAAATATGGATGCGGAAGAGCTACTGGATTGGATTAGATATCTTGACACCTACTTCGATTATGAAGATATCAAAGAGGACAAGAACGTCAGACATGTTGTCACACACTTGAAAGGACATCAACATTGTGGTGGGATGAGCTACAAGCAGATAGACATTGCAAAGGCAAGTAGAAGATTAAAAGTTGGGATTGAATGATCGCGAAGATGAAAGCAAATTTCATCCCAAGAGACTATCAAATTTCTCTATTCAGGAGGATGTAGAACCTGAGACAGAAACTGATGACAGTTAAGGAATATACCGAGGAATTCTATCGACTGAACATCAGAGCAGGTCATCGGGAGAGCGATGATGAGAAGGTTTCCATATATCTGAATGGTCTGAGATACGACATTCAGGATGAATTAAGCATGGTTACCATCAGGACGGTGGAGGATGCTTATCATATGGCTCTTAAAGCTAAAGAGAAGCTGAGCCATAAGCAAGGTCAGCGAGGGCGAGGTAGGAGTCAGCCCAGAGGCAAATCAGTTGCCCAGGAAAAATATCATAAGCCCAAAGAGGAATGGAAGAAACCTTAGGGTAAGGTTGAGAGAGGTGGAACCTCACAGCGAGTGCCATATGTTGAACAAAGAGGGCAGCATATAGAGCAGAGTGGAGGATATGCTGATGGAAATACTTTTCCTCGTATCAGAGGTAGAGGAAGAGGCCAAGGTGGAGTAATCACATGTTTCACATGTGGTAAGAATGGGCACAAGTCTTATGAGTGTCCATAGAAAAAGAAGGACATCGGGGAATCTCACATCACAGAAGCATAGAGTTGAGATGTTGAGGTCGAAGACGCAGAAGGCGGGAGATTGCTTGCGATGCATAAAGTCCTTTTGACACCTGAGAAGGAGGTGGAAAGCTCAGCGCAAAGGACCAAACTCTTTAGAACAGCTTGCAAGACCAAAGATAGGGTGTGCAAGGTTATCGTGGATAGTGGTAGCATAGATAATCTCGTATCTACAAAAATGGTAGAGAAGTTGGAGCTAGAGACGACTGATCATCCAAACCCATACCAAGTTTCGTGGCTACAGAAAGGACACCAGGTAACTGTTACTAAACAATGCTTGGTTGAATTCAAGATAGGAGGGTATAATGATAAGATTCTGTGTGATGTTATTCCCATGGATGTATGTCATTTATTGTTGGGCAGACCATGGAAATATGATAGAAATGTGATTCATGATGGGAGAATGAACAAATATACCCTGGAGAAGAATGGGAGAACCCATATGTTGCTTCCGATAAAGGATAAAGAGGTGAAGCCAGAAGTAAGCAACACAATGCTTCTCATGAGTGGGAAGGAACTTCTTAAGGAGGTTAATAAGAAGGAAGATCCACGATTCTTTGTGATCAGAAAGCCGAGGATTGTTCTGACTAGAACAAGAGTGGACGATTTACCAGATGAAGTTTAGGAACTACTGGAAGAGTTTGCTGATATCATAGTGGATGAATTACCTCGTTCGTTTCCACCGGTAAGAAGTGTGAGTCATCACATAGACCTCATACCAGGAGCTATTTTGCCAAACAAAGCTGCGTATAGGTTGACGCTGCAGGAGAATGAAGAGGTTAAAAGGAAAGTACATGAACTATTAGATAAAGGGTTGGTCAGGGAAATTTTAATCCTGTGTGTCGTTCCAATGGTACTGAGTCCAAAGAAATATGGAGGTTGGAGAATGTGTACCGACTCAAGAGCGATCAATAAGATAACCATTAGATACAGGTTTCCATTTCCGAGAATGGATGATCTGATGGATTTCCCGAGTGGGGAAAGATTTTTTTCAAAGGTTGATTTGAAAAGCATATACCATCAGATTTGCATGAGAGAAGACGATGAGTGGCAGACAACCTTCAAGACTAATGAAGGACTATATGAATGGTTAGTCATGCCGTTTGGCTTGATGAATGCGTCGAGTACCTTCATGAGGTTGATGAATGAAGTCCTGAAATAATTCATCGAGAAATTTGTCATTGTGTATCTGGATGACATACTGATTTACAGTAAATCAGAGGCTGAACATTTGAAGCATTTGGCCATTGTGATGAGGAAACTACAGCAAGAGAAGTTGTTGATCAATATGAAGAAGTCCTCATTCATGAAGATAGAGCTCATATATTTAGGTTTTGTTATTTCGGCTAATGAGTTGAGGATGGATCCAGATAAGGTAGAAGTGATCAAGAATTGGCCATCACCGAGAAATGTTTTCAAGGTGAGAAGTTTTCATGGTTTGGCTAGCTTCTACCAAAAATTCATGAGGAATTTCAGTGGAATTAGTGCAGCAATGATGGATACAGTGAAGAAGCGGCATAAGTCTTTTCATTGGACAACAGAGGCTGAGAAAATCTTCAATCTGTTGAAGCAGAGGATCACGGAGCAACCAGTGTTGGTGTTGCTGGATTTTAGGAAGATGTTCCAAGTAAAATGTGATGCGAGTGGCTTTGCCATAGGAGAGGTCTTGAGTGAGGAAGACAGACCAGTTGCATTATTCAGCGAGAAGCTCGATGAGGCAAAACTGAAATACTCCATGTATGATAAAGAATTTTATGCTATCATATAGGCATTGAAGAAGTGGAGGCATTACTTGATCCCGAAAGAATTTGTTTTGTACAATGATAATCATGCATTATAGTTTGTGACTCAATAGGAGAAGTTGAATAAGAAACATGAAAAATGGGTAGAGTATATGCAGAATTTCACGTTTGTGATTAAACATATTTCGGGTACTACTAACAAAGTGGTTGATGCTTTGAGCAAGAAGTGTTTCTTGCTGCAGGAATTTCGAGTCAAAACATTGGGTTTTGAAAATCTCAGGGACATGTACGCAGGTGATGCATATTTTGTAGAAGCATATGAAGCAGTTGAGAATCCGGTTCTCAGAGATAGAAGTCCTTGGATAGATTATATGATCCAGGAGGGATTTCTATTCAGAGGCAATCAACTGTGTATTCCAAAATGCTCCATGAGGGAGAACCTATTGAAAGAGAAGCACAGTGGTGGATTAGCAAGACATTTTGGCCATGACAAAACATTTGCGAAGCTGAATGAATCATACTTTTGGCCAGGAATGTGAGCAGATGTCAAGAGGTTCGTTGACAGATGCAGAGTTTTCCAGCATTCGAAGGGAAGGAAACAAAATGCAGGACTCTATCAGCCATTTCCCATACCAGAGGGGTCGTGGGAGGTGATAAGCATGGATTTTGTATTGGGTTTGTCGAGGACACAAAGAGGTGTTGATTCCATATTTGTAGTGGTGGAAAGGTTTTCTAAAATGGCACATTTCATTCCATGCCAGAAGACCAGCGATTTGACTCATATCGTGAATTTTTTTTTCAAGGAGGTCATTCGATTCCATGGGTTTTCGAAAAGCATAGTTTCAGACAGAGACAAAAAATTCATAGGACATTTTTGGAGGACCTTATGGAAGAAGATGGGGAATAACTTATTGTTTAGTTCTTCTTATCATCCTCAGATGGATGGATAGACAGAAGTGGTCAACAGAAGTCTAGGAGACTTGCTGAGGAGCTTAGTGACAGAGCACCATAGCACCTGGGATAGCATATTTCCATAGGCAGAGTTTTCATACAACGATTCAGTGAATCAGAGCACAGGGAAGAGTCCATTTCAGATTGTGTATGGAGTGCAGTGGAGAGGAGTTTCTGAACTAAGGGATTCAGAACAGACTGTGACTAGTAGTGATAGTGCAGAGGAATTTGCTGAAGCAATGAAAGAACTTCACAACCAGGTGAAGCAGCGACTGCAAGAATCAAACCAAGAGTATAAGTGCAGAGCAGACCAGTGGAAGAGAAAACTTCAGTTTGAAGTTGGTGATCTAATTATGGCACATTTAAGGAAAGAAATATTCCCGAGGGGAACACATAATAAGTTGAAAATGAAGAAAATCGGACCATGTAAGGTCTTGAGAAAATTCGGGGAAAATGCTTATGAGATTGAGTTGTCCGATGGCATCGAAATATATCTAATATTTAATGTCGTAGACTTATACCCATACAGGGATAGAGAAGTAGAGACTGGAACTGAGGAGCCAGTGATCCAGTGGGTGAAACAATTTCTAGTTGCAGAGAAGCCGCAGATGGAGTGCATACTAGACAAGAGAGTAGGAAAGAAGACCAGGAGGAAAGAATACTTCAAGTATCTGGTCAAGTGGAAAGACCACCCAGTGGAAGATGCCAGTTGGGAGAGCGAAGCAGTGATACAGAGGCATGGACAGACCATGCAAGAGCTCATGGATAGGATCCCATGAAAGTTTTCAAGCCAAGGAGTATGATGCAGGAGCATCGCCAACTCATCAAATGAGCCAACGAGGAAGCGAAGACCAGCTAGACAAGCCAGCACAATTTTTTGAAAATTCTTTGGAGTTGTTGCGCGATCTTAAATGACTCATTTAAGAGTTGGTGCACTTGTATATTGTAATGGACCTTGAGCCTTTAATCTCTCGTCCTTTAGGTAGATAGTCGACAATTAATAGATTTAATGCAGTTAGATAGGAATTCAATTCTAGATTTGATAGCCTAGAGTCCAAGAGGGAAAATGGATATAGATACCCTCATTCTATCATTGTAACATTAACAGGAGCCGAATCAGATGAGAAGCAGAGAACTGTGGGAAGAACACCCATGTATAGACATTTGAATTAATAGAAGAACTCTGATTCAAATTCATGGTTTGTGTTGATTCTTTGTGTGTTTATGTTGATATGCTCATGAAGGTATACTTCCTATTATACATTTGCTTCTATATGCTATGTATGTGATTTCATGGTGGAATTGAAGTTTGAAGGGAAGAAGGAATTATATTCAATTGTTTCTCTATTTTGAACCAGAGGATTCCTGCAAGGAGTGTAGTCGAATTTGTCCGCAGGGAGTGCGTTGACAGAAGGGTTCAAATTAGAGAAAGATTTTGTTCTCATTTTCCTCGAAGGTGAAGTTGGACACCATGTCGTGCAGGGAGTGCGTAGTCCAGGGAGAAGTCTCAGAGTGTGATCCTGAGTGAAGCATCGGAATACTACTATTGTAGGTTTGCGTAGAGTCGAGTACCTTCAACCCTTAAGCGTTGTTGAAGATTTGCCGCAAGGAGTGCGTGCAAAGTTTCTTCTTGGAGATTGAAGTTGTGGAAAATTTCAGGAGGAGCAAAGGCCTTCAGA
Source organism: Picea glauca (assembly GCA_000966675.3). NCBI lineage: Eukaryota > Viridiplantae > Streptophyta > Pinopsida > Pinales > Pinaceae > Picea > Picea glauca. Next base: position 331,362 of record JZKD02S2098860.1, read on the forward strand.
ATTATTGAAAGGTTGCACAGAAGATTTTGTGTCGAGAAATCCCCAAAGGAGGGAGAAATCAGTGGTCAGAATTGTAGAGGGGATTCATGAAAGACCGACAGCCATCAGATCGAGTAAAATTTGCGCC
>JZKD02S2098860.1:346161-361959 GCA_000966675.3 Picea glauca
TGAGGCAAAGCTAAAGGGTTGGGACAATAATGGACTTGGCAATTTGGCAGAGTTTCTTTGCTATCATTTTTTCCTTCTTGAATAGTACCCCTACCCCTCCTTTTATAGGCTAGAAGGAGCTAGGGTTTTAGGCAAACTCTCGGCCATGCATGGCGAAAACTTCCAGTTAACTGACAAAAAGCCTCGTGTCTCAGCGGAAACTTTCCTGATTTTTTTCTTTGTTAGGTACCCACGCGCTGTAGTGGGTTAGCCCGCGGATACCTGCGTGCAGTAGAAGGTCAGCAAGCGGTCCCCCACATCCAGTGAGAGGTTAGGGTGTGGATCACTTGTTTTAAGTGGTTTTTCAAGGTTTTATTCAGCATGGCTTTGGCTAGGAAGAGGCATGAGTTGGCCTGATGCCAGGTAAACCTGTGTAGTGCATTTTAGGGTTATAACAATCGGGTATCGGTATATCGGGATTCTCGGTGACAAGAAAAACATTTCAGAAGGAGTCGTGAAACTCTGAAATGTGACGGCCCCACAGTCATAGCATTACAGTGGAGGGCAGGTGTCATTTCACATCGGGGTTTGGAACTTTGGAAGTTCTGTGAACCATTGCATCCGAAATCGTGAAACTCTGAAACGTGATTTCCCGATCACCACATGAGTGTGGGACACAGGTTCTAGAGTAGAGGACAGGTGGCAATTTGTATCGGGTTTCGGGGATTCAAAGGGCCCGAAATTCGTGACCATGAGACTCGCGATTTTGCGAAGTCCGATTTCCCGATTTGAAAGGGGATTCCGTTGAAGAGAACTCTATGGGTACTGAGAAGTCCCGATAAGGGAGTTGAAGAGCATTTCAGTTCTTTGAGCCAAGAGGGAAGAGAAGGTCCTATGTGAGTGGTCGTGCTCCAAGGAGTGTGGTTGCGTCATCACATGGAATTCCTAATATGGTGATTTCAATTAGATATGTCAAACTTACATCCAATTTTTGAAAATAATTGTTTGCAGGTTTGGGTACTAATTTGAATTTTAGCACAAGCTACCAGCCACAAATGGATGGGAAAATAGAGTGAACAAACCAAATTATCATATACACATTGTGAATGTATGTAAGATAAAAACCAACTAAGTGGGAATAATATATACAATTAGTTGAGTTCACTTACAATAATGGTTATCAGGCACCAACTAAGATGAGTCCCGTCGAAGTATTATATAGAAGGAAATGCACAACCCCGATCAATTTGGATAATCTATTTGACAGGATTATTGTGGGGTCATAAATGCTACAATAAATGGAAATAATTGTTAAAAGGGTACAACAAAACTTGAAAGAGGCACAAGACTAACAAAAAAACTATGTGGATCTAAAAAGAAGACATCAAGAATTCAAAATCGAGGAACATGTATACCTAAAAGTCAAAGAAAGAAGAAGCTCTCTAAAGATAAGAATTTGTTACAAGTTGGTGCCAATATATTGTGTCCCATTCAATATTTTATCTCAAATCGGACCCGTGGCATATCAACTGGCACTTCCTGCAAATTTAAAAGTTCATAATGTTTTTCATGTTTCGTTATTAAAAAGATATATTCATGATCCTACTCACATCATTGATTGGAACATGGTGTAGGTGGAACCAGAAGGCGAGTTCCAAGAGGAACCTCTATGCATTCTGGGTAGGAAAGAAACAATACTTCGGAAGAGAGCCATCACTTAGGTAAAAGTGTAATGGAAGCACATTAGTCCTGCGAAGGCCACTTGAGAATTGGAAGAAGATATGAAATTTTTTTATCCAATATTTTTCTAAGAGATGATTGAACACTGAGGATAATGTTGTACTTGAGGGGGAGAGGATGTGATATCCTCAAATTATTAGAAATTAAATTCCAAGTTGAATTTAGAAATAAATTAACAATTTTGGAAAATCCGAATTTAAGAATAAATTTCTATTTATGGAAAATCTGAATTTGGAATATTGGATTTTGTAATTATTAATTCATGACTGTTGGAAAACATTTTGACTTTCCCAAATGTCCTCCTTTTATGGACACAACAATCATACCAAGATTTCCTCAAGCATTCATCATACCATAAGAAAAAATGATCATTGAAACAAACATGTAACCATACTAGAACTTCTGTAGATGATTTGAATCTGTAGAATGTTGAACTTGAAACTTGCTTTAGACTTGAGGGACCTGGTACTAACATCTACTAAAAGTTTCATGATTTTTTTCACATGTACGCTACTTCCTCTTCTAGTCCTTGTGTATGTATGCACTTTCCTCCACTACAACTTTCGTACATACACACCTTCCTCCACTACATCCCACGTACACCTCATAAACTAGGGTTTTTCTCAAATTCTACAACTTCAAAACTTTCATCCCTTCACACTTCATCCTCCTCAGAAAATTTTTGCCACATTCAACCTCAAATTCATTTATTGATTTCCAATAGAAAGATAAGCCATTACAAGATCACTAGACCATAACAAATTCACAACATAAATGTTCAATGTAATTATGTGAATGTACCAATGAATGACTCCATGAGGTGTGTTTATACAAATACTAGGTAACTCCCCTCCTTAATTTAGAGATTCTACCATTTTATTTTTACAATAACTTTACCCCTTTGACTAGTTGACTAGGGCTTCTTAACCACACTTCGAGGCTTTGTTGGCTTCCTGAAACAACCCCCTTCTTTTTCTTTAATCAAAATCTAGAATCCCTCTAAATTTTAATTGGATTATTCATTTGTTTCCATTTGACTTGATTGGATTGGTATTGGTTTTCTTTGTTTCGAGGTTTGTTTGAGTTTATATTTTTTTCTTTTTTTTGGTTTGAATTTCATGAAATTCAAATGCCATTTCGTTTTGCTTTCTACAGAGTTTTGATGTTCATGGACGAGCTTCATAATTTGGGAGTTTGTTATTAACTCTTCCTTATTGAATTTATTTTCTATGAGAATGGCTTGGTTGAATACATGGACTAATAACAATGATTTTATAGAAAGAAATATTATTGTGACACATATTTTCTATGTCATTTGTTCACATTTGATCAAATTTGAATGAAGGAGAGACAAACATAGAAATCGTAATTTAAACGAAAACATTAATTTTTATCATCTGTTTACTTTCGTTTAAATTATAATTACGTTATTGTCTTTTTCTCATTAGAAAGTTTGACTATTCTGAATAATGGGTTCAATGCTTCATCAAAAAATCTCTTGGTTGGTTTCTCATTTTCACAAACTCAATTTGTATGTTTACTTAATTAAAGTTTTTTGTCATTTTTCATCTCATCTCAAAATAAAATAAAAATCTATCATTTGTTTGATTTTGCTGAAACCCAAAATTAATACTTTTCTCCTCTCCATCAACTTGAAGCTTATAGAATTTTAAGATCATATTTGAAAGGAAAATATAACCAATATTTGTTTACAACTTATAGTTAGCTGTTAGTTTAAATTCATTTTAATTTTACTGTTCTAGATTTTATTTTATTCACAATTTTTATATTTAGGTTATTAAATTGGTTCCTTTTTGTTTCATAGGTTTCTATTATCATATATTTGGTACGTTATGATCTTGTCTTGATTTTCTTATCTAAATAAATTCAAGATAATTGATCGAAAAATAACATTGGATTGTTGCAAATAATTTATGAGCAACAACAAATCAGATTTGGAAATGCGTTCAAGAACAAAAAGACGATTTTGTGGTACCGATTGCTATCAAACTGTGAGGAATCTCAAGAAACGGCTGAAAAGCCATCTGCATAATGGACCCATTTATCTCAATCAATTGATTTTTCCAAAACAAACGTGTGATTTGAGAGATATTGTGGTCTCTTTCTGAGTCAAATTTCAGGTGGAGGAAATTGTTAGTGATGCCTATATTGTTCATTCACTGCATAAATATATGAGAAAGTTCAGAGACACAAAGAGAGATTGAATAAATTCAGAGGAGGATGTTTATCCTTTCTTTTTTATATTATTTATTTTGTAAAACATTTCTTTTCAAAAAGAGTAACATATGGTTGAAATTTTTTGGAGAATGGACCTGTGATTTCGAAGAAGAATATGAAATTCCATATTTCTTAATGGCTTTTGTCTTGTGAGTAAAAGGGATTTTTTTTCATCATAATATCTTTTATTATGGATCATATTATTTGAGTAATTGATTATGCATTGATTTAAATTAGCTTTAGTCTGTTTTATCAATGCATAGTTAAATGATATCATTTATGTATTAATTTTGTCAGTCTTTAATAGTTTATTATGTCAATTATCTTGGTCTTGGTGATTGTATTATTTTGACACAAATCTTGTATTATATTGAGTTTATTCATGTAATTCAGATTTGTAAAGATATAATTTTTCAATTGAGATTTTTCTTAGTGTCCATTAGTCTATTATATATTCACTAAGAATCATGATTTGAAAGTTGTTCTTTCTACATTTTAAATAAGATTTAAATTGTTAGTCAAAGTGATTTTCATCCTCACACTATCACAATCTTAGAATTACACAACCTTATTCTATAGATTTCTCTTAACAGACAAGTTGTTGGAGCATCGTTATACATGAAGGCACAACCAAAAGTTCTCTTTAAATACTGGCCAATTATAGGTTAATGAGTTTATATTTGTTTTTATTTATGTTTTGCGAATGTAAATTAACATTTAAGCTTAAATAATTTGTTTATTTAAGTTTACACAATATTATTTACATTAATTTATTTTATTTTTTTAGTTAAAATTAGGTTAGTAGTATGTTATAGATCTATTTAATTTTTTCTAAGATTTGGTTCTCTTGTACAACCTTAGTTTATAAGGTTTCTCACAAATCTTGCACCTGTTTATTTGTATATGTTGTATATAAAAGTGAGAATAGTGAATGTATATAGTATATCCTCGTTAATGCATAGTTAATTATTTTATTTTCGTAGTTTAGATTGCATCCCTTTATCGGCTAATAGAGTTGTTAAACCTGTCAAGGTTAGTTATTTCAAATGGCTTGGTTTATTTAGACAACATCAGACCAAACTATTCCCTTCGAGTTGAAGGTGTGTAATAAATGAATACCAACAAATGGTGCTAGAAGGAGGACATAGGTAAATTTAATGATTAATTGTTTTACCCCTCAGCCCGTCATAATTCCATATTTATAAATTCATCTTTTGTGTCATCTTGAAATGCACTAGAAGGCAAGATAGACTAACAAGTTGGCCTTGTAGAGTATTTATTTAGAATGTATCTAATCTCTCATGGTTCTTGACCAAACCAATGTGTTGGAACATGCTTTCCATTTCTCATTACCTGCTATTCCCAACAAGACAGTTTCTCGCTTGTCCAAACTCACCTTTGATGGTGAGGGGAATGTATTGACAAAACACCATCTTAACAATTTTTGGTGTAAGTGCATCAAGCATGATATTTTTTATTTAAAGGTTTTATGTAGATTGTTCTCTTTCATTTTCAGGGGTCACATTAAACATTGGTTTGAGTCTTTTCCACCATATTACGTTGTTGATTGGTTTCAATTTGTAGAGGAATTTTTAGACACCTTTGAAATTTATGATTACAATTAATTATGTGAAGAATTTCAGTCTCTACTAATCAATGATGATTCATCTCTGGAATTTGTTTCAACAAGGATCCATCATGTTCTCTATAAATATCATCTTTATGACATGTCATTTGTACTAAATCTCCTTTTTGATGTTTCCACCCCTTTCCTCAAGCCATATTCAATCACGAATGATGAATCAATTACAAATCCTAAACAAGATGAATTTTATTTGCAGGGAGGAAGTCTATTGAAAATGTTCTCATTGACAATCAAACTGTTTTTTCCTCTGAACCATTTCATATTCAATCCTCAACTATCGTGGAAGGATATTTTACTGTGGGTCTAGGTATATGTTCATATTCTTCTAACTCTTGCTCTAATAAGTACTTAGATTTAATTATTGAAGAACACTTACATGATGAAATTGATCTTAAGCATTCTAACATTCTAATGAAACAAACTGGAGATGTAGATTTGCAATTGGAAGAAGAAACCTTAAAACTTCATCCACAAATTATACCTTATCCACATGAAATATTAGATGTTTTTCATGAAAGTTTTGAATTATCTATCACACAGGAGGAAAATTTACATGATCATATTATGTTTAAGGATTTATCACCCAAACCGAGTGAAAGTATTAAGGAAAGTCAAGGGGAATGTCTTGAGAATACCATTGTTAATTATCGTAGCTCAAGAGAATATTTTCATGTGCTCATTTCTAATTCATTTTACTCTTTATATCCCGATCTCTTCTTAGATTATGGTGTGCATGATATTTTACCCATGGTGTCTTACTCTTTGCCATCACAATCTGATCTTTTCGATATGCCAATATTTGGTAAAATTAATTTCAAACATAATATCTATCAAGTCAAATTTAACGCTCTTTCACTTTCATCACTCGCATGGGAAAAATAAAAGTTGCAAGATCATTTTAAACAAATTATTTTTGAAAAATACAATGCACTCATTCTTATGGATATCAAATATTCTACATTGTATATTAATTCTTTGATTAGTTTAAATTTTAGTGATTATGCTTCACGTTTTGAAATAGTCCATCTCATCAAAGGAAGTGTTCCAACCATTAATCCAATTGATGTCATGAATCCTCTTATGATGTGTTCCCCATGGACATATCTAGTTCATCGAAGTCATAGTTTCCATTCTAATTTTTATGAAAAGATCTTAGAATGGCTTGAGGATTCATATTTAAAAAATATTCATAATAAAGATAAAGTTATGCTTTCTTTGTTTCTACCTAAATATCTAGGAGGTAAGCATGACATGATTTTTTTAGGTCCTCCATGTGAAGAAATTGATGAACACTTGGAGAATTGTCAGGAGGGTGGGGAACTTCGGCCTTGGCCAATGGTTATGTCAGGTCCCCATAATATTGACAAGTTTTCCAAAATCACTTACATTCTTCCATGCCATTATGACCCATATCATGACAAGATTGAAGAATGGTTGGAGGATTCATACATCCAGAGTGTTCAAGGGAATGTTAAGGTCATGATTGCATTGTTTATAAATGATGACTATAAAGGTAAGTATGATGTATTTTTTCATATTTCGATATACTACCATTCTTGTTACTAATATTTGATTTTGTTTCCATTGCAAGATTGGATTCACTCTGATGGTTACATTGGAAGCATGACTTCACTTAGTATTTTGATTTGTGTAGTAGTTAGAGTAGGTTTAGGAGTAGGTTTCCTTTAGTTTTATTTCTCATTGTTTCTTTTTGTAATAATGAAGTATGAACACAAGTGGGTACACCAAGAGAACCATGATATGAATGTTGTCAAGGAATTCCACTTTAATCATTTTCTCTCTGCTTTTCGTTGAATATTTCTTCATGGAAATTTTAAAATGGAAAGTAAAGAGATAAGTAAATTTGAATTTTCAATTCACCTAAATTCAACCCTAACCCAAGGTTCCACTAGTAGGACTTCACTCATCTTAATAAGAATTTTTCTTTTTTCTTTAATCTATGAATAAACTCACATCTCATGAACCATTATCTTAAGGAAAGAACCTTCCTGTACATGACTCTTTATATGATTTAGTTCTTACTTTGTTACAATGGGATGCTAGTAGATCCAAAATCTCGAGTTTATGTTTGGCCAAAATCATTTTCTGAAAGTGTTCTTTTGTTGTTTTGATTTGTTTGTTTCAATATACTTCTAATTTTGATTTATTTCAATAAAAGTTGATTTGGTTTGTTGAATGTTCTTTCTTTTCTATTTTTGAGTGATTCTTTTCTTTATTGTTTGTCTATATTTCTTGGTTCAATAACTTTGTTGTTTGAAAATTATCACCATATGGAAATATTATTCAAAATATCATACCACCTGCAGGTCTCCAAATAACCTGAGATATTCGAAATATGGTCTTGAAATAATATTTATCTCAACTCTATTAGACAATTTTTTGATTGTTACCATTCTCCTTTCCCTTCAACATTCTTGTAAGGAATTGTATCTAAAATTTGGAGTGATATATGGTTATCATGGATATTATAAGAATTTTTATGCCATTCTAATCCTTAAGGGACATTTCATTTTTGCGTCCCCATCTTCTAGATAATCTCTTATTCAGGAAATAAAATCAAATTACGTGATTGGATCACCTGTGAGCTTGAAATAATGAAGCATAAAGTTTATAATTGAGAGTTGGAAGGTCTCATCATGAGTTGATCCATCATGACCATAGGAAGTTTACAGAAGTGACATTATCATTCCTGGTCACTGTTGATGATTAAAATTGTAACGATGAATTCCTCTCGCAAAGTATTGCTAAAGCCCTATTATTTAACTATGCTGATAATATAATACTAGTAGGTGAGACCCCCTTGTAGACTATAGGCGCAAGGATAGACATATCACACATTTTTTGTTTTTGTTTTGATGCTTCCTACACAGTCCTACATTTTTTACGATGTAGTCTTGGTTTCATTTGAAATGGTAATAGATGGATGATTCATTTTGTGGAATGGTTTTGGCGATACAAAACAATTATATGATTATAAGGACCATGTTATTTATAGTTGTTATGATTTAACCTTGTCACTGATACTTATGATCGGTTACCTAGCCACATATATGCAAGAGACATTTTAGCGGTAGCATAATCAAAACAAAGAAAAAAACCTATGAAAACAAATCCTAAAGTGTAAAAAAGGGAAAGAAGTTATATGTTGAGCTATGATAAAGTACTATATGCAAGTTCGAATTGAAAAGTTAAAGGATATTAGTGTTATTCCTAACTATTATGCTATTGTTGGTTAGTAGAATATGTGAATTTCATTAGATTTGAATGGGGGTGCATATAGAATTTTAATTTGTATTATGGCATGCAGTTATGGCAAGGGTTAACATGTAAATGATATTGGGTGGCACACTATGCAATGGATATCATCGCAGATTTCACAATGGTTTGACATTGAATATGTGGTTTAATTGTTGGTGAATGTAATGCTTATCGGGTTGTCTCGTACTTTTAATTGAATAGGCCAGGTGATGGAAGCGATGTTCATTTACTGCACGTCACTCCATACTTCCCCTATCGCCCATAACCCTAGAATTGTTCCATCGTTTCATTGTCCACTCTATTGGTTGTGAAGCTCCACATTTTCAGGCTCTTGCAAAGAAGAAGGTTCGGCCAACTTGCCATTTAAGCCTTTTTCCACATGTATGATTATTTTTCTCTCCATCCATGAGGTATTCTCTGTTGTATGAACAAATGGTGGCTCAATGATGCTTGGATTCAGTGTGTTGAGAATTTCAATTGTGTAGATATGTGTTATGGATCTCTATTATGATTGTAAAATGTTATGATTGCAAGCAAAGAGATGGGTATTTTAAGTTGTGCATTGGTTGTTTGCTCGGTTAGTTAGTATCATAATGGGTCTCTGTGGAATAACAAGTGAACGATGGTACAATATGGCTTTGTGTTGATGATGGATGGTTTTATTCTGTGTATTACTATCAGTTATTCCATTCCCTCACAGTCATGATTGTAACCCTTACCCAGTCATAGAGGAATTTCCAACGGATGTTGTGTTATTTCTTCAAACCCCGAGTCATGGTTGTTGGCCCGTTCTTTCTATCTTTTCACTGAAGTATCCCAAGATCCAGTCTTGGGTGGCCCTAATATTAATACATGCTTATATGGTTTTGGATTCATACAATTTTTATCTCGACATTGTGTCAAAAGGATGTCTGAATCCTCACTGGTGGTGTTGTCCAGTATTGGAAAGGGATGTTATATCTTTGTTTTGTTTTTTTATAATTGTCACTATTAAATTAACCCTCGCCTCTCCTCTGCAAGTGTTAAATGCACCATGTGCACTAGTTATTTTCCCTACCTTTCTTTACTCTCCTCGATGATTAACTATTGGTTCTATTTCCCACACTTGGAATAATAAGTAAGATTGTGTGGTTCACTGTTGTGACTTTTTCGAAACGTTTTTTTCTTGTGGTTGATAAGTCTCAAAATAACTTTAGCTCTATGTGTTGATGTTTAAGGATGAACAAGCTCTTGGTGCTTCCCCACAATTGATTTTTGACAGAGCATGAGGTAGACTCCTTGTATTTTCTCACCTCAGGCACCCTCTAGGGCTATCTAGTATTGGGTATCGATGAAATGGTTATGGAGGCCTTTAAAACACATGCTCTCTCACCGGTTTTTTGCCTCATCCTTGTATATTAAAATTGTTGGAAAAATAATTAAACATGAACTTGCATACAGTCGAGGGTTGTATTCCTTTCATTATGGTTTCATTCACTGCGTTTTTACCAACGTGGTCTTGATTGCAAATGGAAACACTTGTGTGGTTTTGCTAAGCTTGATCAAGGTTCTGCCAAGTTTAATTGGAATCATTGCTCATATTACAAATGGTTTTAATATAAACTTATACCCACAAATATAAGGTTCGGGGTTTATGTTTGGTCGATTGTTTCTCCATTGCAAGATCTTGTCAATTGATATGATGAATATTGTGTATAGTCGGGCATATTTTGAAGTTTGTTCCCATTTGAAAATAGACTTGTGTATATTTTGATTGGGCTCGAGTGTTAATTGGTAAACAATGGATGTTGATTGTTATTGTGATGCATTGTGGATTATCAGGGATAGATGTCAACTATATTGTTGTGCATTTTTTTTTATTATTTTTAAAAAGAAAAAAAAATAAAAAGAAGGGATCAACGCTTTGTTAAACAAGACTGTTGAATGGAGAGGTTTTTTATATATAAGTTATGATTACACAGACTGTTATAAATTAAATAATTCTGGGAAATTTAATTATTGGAAAAACAAGCAGTTTGGTATACAATCAAGAAACAATGAATGTTGGTTATTTTTGGATTGATTTTAATACAGAGTTATGATTATTGATTATTTAATTTGTTTTATGAACAATATCCATTGAATTCCATGTCATTCTCTCACTTTTTCACTCATTACATATCCCCTCGCAATCCCATATTCACTTTGCATGCCCTGTTCTTAAAATTAAATAGAAACTATGTATTACAACAATTAAAAGATGACACAGAGATGGGTCACAGTTAATATGATTTTGTTATTGTAACACAATTGATTGTATAATGATTTGTTGAGAAGTAATCATGTTCTTACTCCCTTTTATATTATCACTTTTCCTCTCAATACAACCCCCTCAGATATCCTAGAACCCTTATTCACCCCCTGCTCATTGACAAGTATTAAATGAATTTTATGGATTGGATTGCATGGGTCTCGTGTGATTGTTAAGCAAAACTTTGTTTCATATTAAAGATATGTCATGTATGTTTTGTTTAATAAGCTAGTTGCTAATAAATGTTACACACAAGATGTGATGCTTCATCATAGGAAGCCAGAGATGAAATAACAAGGGTAGAGGGAGTTGGAACAGAGGGCCTAAAAGGCCAAGATTCTCGATACATTTTGATGCATACCCACAAGAGTTAAGCCAACTCTTCCAAGATGGATTTTTCAATTGGATTGGACAAGGGGTAGTCCAACCTAGGCCAGAAATTCCTCCCTTCCAACCCCATCATGTCCCCGGTATCCCTATTCTCCCTCATGTTTCATTAAAACCTGAAGTCCCTGAGAAATGTGGATGAGAGGAGATTGTTCACCCAATAGTCTCCCAACACCATGGCTGGCCCAATTTGTCTCTACCTTCTCCTCCTCCACTATTTAACCCAAGTGTCCAAATTTCCCCTGCACACTCACCTCTACAGTATTCCCACACAAGAAAAATAATCAAAACCAAAACCCACCATACGCATGCTAAAGTAAAAGTTGTTTATGCCCCTTCCTCTCCCTCAAGTGATTCAACCAAATATGTTTCATCCTGCATGCACTTGAGAGATGAATACTCTCATGTTATCAGTGAGATCAAGCCTAAAGGCTCTATACAACCTAAGGCTAATTCATAAAAGTCAAAGGGAGACAACAACAACAAAGGGAAAATGGCCTCCCAAAGTGGCAAATATGGATTTTTAGTATATTTTATTATTGATTGTTGAGAATAGTTGACTGCTGAAGTTTTTGGAAAACATACTATTTTTGGATATTTTGGATATTATATGTTTGGATATGGTTTAAAATATCATTGATATTTAATTTTTAAATTATGAGAATGATGATGGGAGCCACAAGGAGGGATGTGCTTGATTGATTGACTAGTTATGTTTATTTTTGTTAATAAACTAAAGGGAGTCACAAGGGGTCCTACCTATTAGTTATTATTTATTAAAGACCCTTATTATTATTATATTAATTCTTCCTCTAAACTAAAAGTTAGTTGAGTTTTAGTTAACTTAACTAAAATAGGTAGTTGAACTACCTCAACTAATTTGGAATGCTTAATTGCAAAGTGAGATGGAAGAACAACGAGAGAATAGTAGGAGAAATCATATTAAGGTCCGATCTTGAGTTTTGTTTAGATAGTTCAATTTTCATTCATTCTTTAATTCATTAAAATCCTAATTCTCTTTTATGACAAGAGGGTCATATTGTAGACAACAAGATTCAAGGATGGATTATATCATTCAGACACTTGTTTTCATAGGTGTTGATCTATATTTGATAGTCTATGTAGACTCGTCTATTTATGAATTAAATTTCATGACTCATAAAGGATATTGTGCAGAGTCAAGTGGGAAGCAATCTGTGGCAAGTTGATCCATCTTTTAAAGTTCAGTTTTTTTACTTTCTGTCAGAAGTCCTTTTGTATGGTTTTTATAGGGGACATCTAAGTTTGACTTTGGTCCAAAATACCTCAGGTATTTTTGTAAAGAGAACGATTTGTTTGATTTCTTGGAATGAAATAAGTGATTATTATTTGATGGAAACACCTCCTTCCCTCCCGGGGATTCTGCGACCTTTCAGTCTAGGATCTTAAAATTTGTTGAGTCAGATTGACTCTTCAGGCCCTTGCCGAGCCATCAAAATCCCATAAATACATCCTTTTCCTTTAAACAGGTCCGAAAAAATACCCACAGGTGTTTTCCTTTGCGCTTCGTATTTTCGTTCTTCGACCCTTTTGATAATGTCTACACCGTTTTTCGCCGAAACGCGGATCTCCAATTCTCCCGGACAATCAACGGTCCTTATATCTCACACAAACAATGGCTAAGATTTCTAGGTTAGACCATTTTGAATGCTTCGATACCTTTCTCTTCCGAAATTTTCTACACACGAAGCCTCATATTGAATGCCACATGCGCCTCCCCCACGCTCTCTCTTCCACAACACCAGGCCTCTGAAATTCATTCTTCAAAAACAAAGGATTTATTCAAACTTATAAAAGGTTAGTGCCTTTTCCCCTCCTTCAATTCCATTTGTTTGTGGTCTCGTCTTGTGCTTCTAGGAAATTCTATCCCTCCTGAGCTCAAGTTCTTTGAACCTCAAAGGGGCTCGACCCTATGAACTTCTCTATGCAAGTCCAAATGACTTATGTTCTTCCTGCATTGTTGAAGGCTCTATTTCTCCTGAGCTATAGCATTCTCGAATATCTAAGGGTATCAGCCCTTCTATGCCCTTTAAAATACTTTATGATTCCCTCCTAGAAAGCCAACGTTGTTCCTCCTGATCTTGTAAAGTGGAACTACATTACCTCTGGCGCATTCCTTGCGCTTGACTATCCTTCAAGCATCTGTCTTTCAAAACTTTGCATGAGTGTTTTCTTGGTGCACTCTTTGCACAGGTATTCCTCCAGAGTGTTCAAAAACTCTATTTCACCTTGAGTTTCAAATTATCCAACCTCAAAGGTTTCTGTCCCTTTTGTTCCTTGAAGGGATATATGTTCCCTCTTGATAACTACTACTCAAGCACACCTTGCTGAGCTTACAAAGTATTCAGTAACTATGTGAGTGTAATCCTCTAACACTTATCTTCTTATAACTCGAAACAGATTTCACCTGTGCACTCCTTGCACCTGCTCAATTCCCCCCCTGGAAGAGCTCTACAAAATCTTCAAAAAGTATGTTCTACGCTTCCTCCTGCGCAAATTTTTCCTCCAAGGTATTCAAAAACCTTGAGGATCTCTCATGAGTATGTGAACTATTTGTGTCTTCCCTACTGGCACGTTCTTCTTTGAGTTCAACTTGAATTTTAGATGCATGCTCCTTGCGATGGCTACAGAGTTCCCAATACTTTGTCGCGCACTCCTTGCACAACCTAAAAGAACCCATAACATTTTAAGAAACTCACAGATGGACAATGAAATATATCTTATCCTTGCATATGGAAACCTATCATACATCTACAACATACATTCATGTAAACACAAATGACGTTCATAAACAAATATTCACCACACGGGGATTGATAAAAAGGGAAATCTGTTCTTTTTTATTAAAACCAAAATACTAATTACAATGTATGAGCTTGGACTGCAAAAACGTCTTCAATCTTCTCTCCTCTCTTGAGCTATCTACTTGTTCCTCTACTCTCTCTTTTTTTCTATATCTCATGAATCATTTTGATACAAGAGACATTTACAAAAGAGGGGCTCCTCGAGCTCTCCCTCCAAATCACCTAACTCTCATTAATTACATTGAATGGACATCTAGTCCAAATTAGATTTAATTAGATCCCATCAACCTGTCATCCATTAAAGGGGACCTTATCTATAGCCTGTACAAAGGCATCGATTTGGGTCATCCAACCTTACAATATTTAATTTTCTTTAAATACATTTAAAATTTAAATTTGAGGACAAAATGAGAGGGTTGGTGCCTCTCCCCTCTTTGAATGCATGTGGACGTGTTGAATAGCTGGAACACTGCTAAGGTGGAAAGGATGCTCCTGCATCGCTATTCTGTCTCATATGTGTTAATATATGACTTGGTATTTTATCTTCTGTCTCCACATTTATTTTTGCATCTGTTGTATTCAGAAAATCATATAAAAATGTTGAATTTTACAACAATCTTCTATTTAAAAAAATCATCCTAAACCATTGTAACTAATACTTGTCGATTAGGAAACAAATTTTTACGCTATAAACATAGGGCGATATTCCTTTCTATCTTTCCTTAGCCAAGCAAGATCCGAAAATGCTTGAGTAAGATTATTTCATATATTTTCCTCAACATTTATTTGGTGACCATACTGGGGAGATATTCCATATCTCTATGGTTTATTTTTATTCTTGATTATCATTGAATATATTTACATTTTTTATATTTATTATTTGACTTTTTTATTTCTTAATGATTGTACCTATTGCAAGGCAGCCCAATATTGAGCCCGGTTTGCAAGATCAGACCAACATTGCTTTAAACTTGTTTAATACCATATTAGATACCACTAATACCCAGGTTGATATTAATAGCTCATGGGAAGAAATTGAACTAGACATAAGTGCCCAAGAACGTTGGGAAGATAGGAAAAGGAAACCTAGGAATCATCCATAGCTTTCTTTTTCCTTCAATTTTGATCTTCTTTTCATGTCCTTAGACCCTTGTATTTCTAGGAGAAGAAGATTTTTATCACCAAAAATTAATCCTATCGTTGAAATAGGATGAAGGAACATTTTTTTGTCAACCCAAAAAATTTCTCTAAGGAGAACTTTGTCTTATTCTTCTAGTTCATATTTCTCTCTGTTACACATTATTTTCGTCATCCCTATGATCGTTAATGATGTAAACCTATCTATTGCCTTTAGAGGGGTCACAGTGGCCTGAGTTCCTGAAGAGAGAAGGAAGAAG
>JZKD02S2098860.1:361969-376964 GCA_000966675.3 Picea glauca
TTATTCCATAATTAAGCATGGGTTCTCTTACTCCACAAAGCGTCTTCCCGTGAGGGATTTCACCATAAGGGGACCACTTTGGAGTTCATCCATATTTACTTCTTGTCAACCATGACAAAACAATAATGATTCATATTTAAATCAAACACTATTGGGTCCATTACCCAAAACTTTTTGCTACGGGTCTTTCTTCAAGGGTTGACATCAATGACAACCAACCTTAATCAACATGAAGAACAACTTGAAAGAACAAGTCTTCCTAAGGGAGACTCAGTTAAACAAACAGACATGGCCGCCCTCTTACAACATGTACAAGACATGAATAATTGAATGATAGCATATGAGAGGAAAGGAAATATCCCCTCTCTTGCCCCCGAATCTTCATCTTCTTTTGCACCCCCTTTTAGAAATCCAAGTGAAAATAATTTTCAGCCTAAAGCTATCATGCCTCATAGTTGGTGTAACTTTTGCGAGGAACACCATGAGGAAATTACATGTGAGGTAAAGAAGAGTGCCAGAGATAAAATATTTGGTAAGAGACATGAAACTACTATTGTTTTCCCATACTTTGTAGATCCAGAGGATGTCATGATCATAAATACTAGGAATAAATCCTATGCTCCCAAGAGAAAATATGATCCTCACACACTTGTTCTAGACCAAGCTCATCTTCATGAGCTACTATTGTTCAAGTTTCTAAGTCTCTTGTCAGTATAGGAACTACCTTCCCTCTCCCCTCTTCCAAATAAAACATTCTAAATCAGTTGGCCAACATCAAAGAATATGCAACCCTCCTAGACATGGTTGTCGTCCCTAAACAACAGAAGCATCTAAGAAATTTCATGGAAGGAAAATCTTCCATTGTAGACAACCTCTCTAAAGAGGTAGATGAAGCAGATTCATCTGTAAATAAAGTAGGTGTACATAACTTTAGACACCATGTAAAAACAACCCTGTTTTATATTTATGTAAATATTATGGATAGGATTTCCATTGTTGCCTCATTGACAGCAGTTCGGGCCCAAGTGTAATGTTGAATATTACTATGGAAGAGATAGGCTTTTCTTTTACAATTGAAAACATCAGAATCATGCTCTCTTATAATAGTATACAACAAATGACCATAGGTGAAATCAAGGACATGACCTTGGTTTTGTGCGCACACCCTAAAATAAGGACAACCCTTATTATTCAAGTAATCGATATGCTAGTGAGTAACTACTTGATAATCTTAGGAAGATATTGGAAAGATTTGATAGGTGGATACCTCTCACTAGATGGGACACACTTATCTGTTCCTCGAAATGTTAAAAACATCATATTCCTAAGAGAGAGAAGAATTTCACCTTACATAGAAAGTGTCCCACAACCTAATGTGAATTATATCGAGGAGGACCTAAGAGTGTATTCCATCTTTTTCGATGAGGAAAACACTACCTTGGAACAAATCAACTTAGACGATGGGTTGTGGCATATGCACTTTGATGGTTCATGCTCCAATGAAGGAAACAAAGATGGTATTATCTTATACTCTCATGTGGGTAAAATTCATAACTTTTCCTATAGTTTAGAATTCGCTTGCACAAATGATGTCACTTAATTTGAAGCATTACTGTTAGGCATTGAAAATGCCTATAATTTGGGTTGTGGTCACCTTACAATTTTGGGGGATTCCGAACTTGTTGTAAACCTTGTACGTAAGATATACTCTCCTAGAAACAAGTTAATGAAATGCTACACCCAAACTATTTGGTATGTTATCTCTAACTTACTATCTTTCAACATCACTCATGTTGAAAGGGTATTGAACTCAATCGCTGACCATGTATTTGTTTTCATAGCCTCTACTACTCGACAAATTTTTCCATAAAGACCTGATTGTACCTTTCAATCTATGTATAGTCCACACATCCATGAAAATATAGAGTCATGGAAAGTCTTCCCTAGTGATGAGAGCATCTGTGATTTCATTCAAAATGAACCTTATAATCCTAAGGAAATTATATCAATGGAAGATAACAAAATTCCTAAAGGCTTGAATCCTCTAAAAATTTCATTTTCATTGAGTGATGTAGGAAAAAAGGAGAAACATAAAAACGAGGAGTCTAAAAGGAAAGTGGGTGAAACCATTTCTTTTAACATTGGAACACCCAAGTCTCCAAATAATGTTAAAATAGGTGCCCAATGTTCTGATGAAAAAAAATTGAAGTTCGCTAAGTTGCTTGGTGAATTTCAAGATGTTTTTTCTTGGTATTATTAGGATCTTCATGGTTTTGATCCTTCTCTTATACAACATGCCATTCCTATCAAGGAGGGAATAAAACTAGTTAGGAAAAAGAAAAGACGCATTAACCCTGTACTGGAAGAAAGTATTTGAAAGGAGTTGGAAAAAATCTTGAAGGCTGGGATCATTTGTTCGAGTAATTATTCTGAGTGGGTTTCCAATCTAGTTCTCATTCGTAAAATAACTGGTCAATCAGATTATGCATATATTTTTTTTCATTGAACCATGCTAGTATAAATATCACTTTCCTCTCCCTAATATGGAAATGATTTTGTAGCAAGTTGTAGGGTCACAGATGATGTCCTTACTTTATGGTTTTTCTGGTTACAATCAAATCATGGCAGAAAGGGTAGATGAATATAAAACCACTTTTATTACTCGTTGGGGCACTTTTTATTATGAATGTATGTCATTTGGCTTATCTAATGTAGGTGAAACTTTTCAAAGAGATATGAAAATATCTTTGATGAGTTTTTTGGCGAGATTATTCAGATCAATCTTCATGACTTAAATGTGTACTCTAAAAACTGATGAGATCATTTTGGTCATCTTAAAAGAGTTCTCATGGAATGCAAAAAATTTTGCATTTCTCTAAATCCTTCTAAGTTTATTTTTGGCGTTACCAAGGGAAATATTTTTAGACGCATTGTCTCTGATTCAGGAATAAACATTGATCCTAAAAGGATTGTTGCTATCCTAAATATTTCTTCTCCCACTTCCAAGAAGGAGGTTCAAGATTTTATGGGTGTTATTAACTTTGTCCGTAGGTTTTTTCCTAATTTTGTTGTAATGGTCAAGCCAATTCATAATTTTCTTAAGAAAGATGGTTCCATTTCTTGGACAAATGATGTCGAAAATGGTTTTGTAGGGATCAAGAAAGCAATCAGTTCCACACTAGTTTTGGTGAAGCTGGATTTTGAGAACAAATTTATGATATATACTAATTCCACAAAGGAAGCAGTTTCTGCTATCCTCATGCAAAGTGATGACCAAGTTAACGGAAAACTAGTGGCTTACATGAGTCAAATCTTGTCTGATGATGAGCTTAAATATTCTTTTATTGAAAAACATGTTTCTTCTCTTGTAAAAGTTGTTGAAAAAATTATCCACTTCATATTAGGTAAGCACACGTTGGTAAAAATCCCTTTACCCGCTGTCAAGTTTTTTCTCTCACAAACTTATCTTTCAGGGAATCTTTCACATTGGTTTTCCAAGATACAGGAGAATTATTTAACTATCCTGAATTATAACACAATCAAGGTACGTGACTTAGGATTTCACTTACCTCAACATGCTGAAACTAATGAAGAAATTGATGAACAATATTTCTCTCTATCAACATTGTTCTACATTGATAATCAAATCCTTCCTGTGTCTAAACATCCTTGGTATAAAAATTTGGTTTACTATTTTCAAAATCAAAGATGTCCAGATAACTTAGACACTCATCAAAGAAGAAGTCTCTATCTCGAATCTGGTAGATACGTCATTATAGGAGACTTCTTGTTTAGAAGATTTTCTGATAGTATTTTGCTTCGTTGTGTAAAAAATGAGGAAGCAAAAAAATTATTGCAAGAAACTCATGGTTCTTCAAATTCTGTTATTCATGTAGGAGGTCATTTTTCTGCTAAAACCATTTCTTTTAAGATTATCAGAAAATGATATTATTGTCCTTCAATCTTTCGTGATTCTTATATTTTTTCGAGATCTTGTGACAAGTTCCAGAAATTTGTTGGGAAAGAATGCCTTTCAACCATTCCTTTACAACCTGTCCTCCAAGACTTTCCTTTTTCAAACTAGGGTTTGGAATTTATTGGTCCTATTAATCCTTTGTCTTCAAAAAGACAAGTCTTTATCTTGACATCCATATACTATTTTACAAAATGGGTTGAATTTGTCCTGCTTAAACATTCGACGGATGAGCAGGTGATTTCTTTCCTTGAAAATAATATTTTTTCCGGATTTGGTCTTCTTTTGGAAATTATTAGAGACAATGGTCCCACTTTTATTTCTGCTAAGCTGATCCAATTTTTATATAATTTGGGGTTTAAACATTTTACCTCATCCACTTATTACCCCCAAGGAAATGGGCAATATGAGTCTAATAATAAGAATCTGGTAAGAATAATCAAAAGGATCATCGAATATAAGCCTCATCAATGGCACACTCTCCTCACTTACACCCTTTGGGAAGATCGAACTACCATCATGGTGAGCACTGGTTTCACTCCTTTCCATCTTGTTTATAGTCAATAATCCATTATTCCTACTGAGTTGGAACTTTCCTCCTTAAGGTTAATGCTATAGGTCAAAGAATTAAATTCTTCTAATGTTTCTCAAATAATGAATGCACTCTTGGATTTAGAGGAGCCAAGGACGTTTTCCTTGGGTAATATAAAGAGAAGACAACATACTATTAAAAAATATTTCAACAAGAGGGTCAAAGCTGTTAAATTTAAAGACAATGAGAAGGTATTGTTGTGGGATTCAACTCATGATGATAGATGAAGGAATTCAAAGTTTCAAAAATTATGGCTAGGTCCTTTTAAGATCTGTTTTTTCCTCGGTGCAAATTTTTATACTCTAAAGGACTTACAGGAGAAGTTGTTTTCCTACAACACTAATGATTCCCACTTAAAACATTACATGAAACCAACTTTTAGAGTTTAATGTTGTTTGGAATGTTTCTACTTTTACATTAGTAGTTTTTTATTTCTTCTTTCACATTAGTAGTTTTCCATTTTTGCTATTACATTTTCTGTCATTTCCTTTCTGCTTATTTCAGTTTTGTTGTTTCATTTCTGTCACAACATTTCTTGCTTTTTGTTCTTTTGACTTCATTTTTTGTCAAAAATAAAATGTTGGATCAATTTTTCCACATTGATGCTTCTGAAAAGTGTTGTGAATAAACAAAAATCAAGATTACATGGTTGTCACGATGTTCCCCTTGAAGGCATCATTGAAATTGTTATTTTCTTTCACTATTGTTTTATGAGATAGTTGGTTTTATCCCACTTCTGATTTCCTTTTCTTCATCCATTTCGAGATTCAAAAGAGAAAGTTCAGAAAAAAAATTATCCTTGAAGTCAAGAACAATTTTTAGTAGAATGATTATGCTTACAGGGATAAACCCCCTCATACTTAACACTTTCCATACGTTATTCTCAAATTCTTGGTCATTTTTCCATTAAATCCGCTCACTTCCCCCCTGTTGCATAATCATTCTGATTTTTATCTTCCTGATATGATGTTACTTGGTCTGCGAAACTAGACAATCTAAGTTCTTAATCTGTTGGAAACAAATTTCCCTATGGAGTCACCAGTTTGTTTATGATTAAAATTGTAACGATTAATTTAACCCACAAAGTATTGCTAAAGCCCTATTATTTAACTATGCTAATAATACAATACTAGTGGGTGGCACCCCCTTGTAGACTAGAGGTGCAAGGATCGACATATCACACATTTTTTGTTGTTGTTTTGATGTTTTCTACACAGTCCTACATTTTTTATGATGCAGTCTTGGTTTCATTTGACATGGTAATAGGTGGATGATGCATTTTGTGGAATTATTTTTGCGATACAAAACACTTCTATGGTTATAAGGAGCATGCTATTTATATTTGCTATGATTTAACCTTGTCACTAATCCTTATGATAGATTACCTAGCCACATTTATGCAATAGATATTTGAATGGTAGCATAATCAAAACAAAGAAAAAAACCTATGAAAAAAAATCCTAAAGTGTAACAAAGGGAAATAAGTTATATGTTGAGCTACGATAAAGGACTATATGGATGTTCGAATGGAAAAGTTAAAGGATATTAGTGTTAGTCCTAACTATTATTCTATTGTTGGTTAGTGGACTATGCAAATTTCATTAGATTTGAATGGGGGTGCATATAACATTTTAATATGTATTATGGCATGGAGTTATGGCAAGGGTTAACGTGTAAATGATATTGGGCGGTGCACTATGTAATGAATATCATATCATATTTCACAATGGTTTGGCATTGAATAGATAGTTTAATTTTTGGTGAATGTGATGCTTATCGAGTTGTCTCGTACTTCCAATTGAATAGGCCAGGAGATGGAAGTGAAGTGCATTTACTGCATGTTAATCCATACTTCCCATATCGCCCATCACCCTAGCATTGTTCCATTCTTGCATTTTACACTATGTTGGTTGTGAAGCTCTCCATTTTTAGGCTCTTGGAAGAAATAAGGTTTGGCCAACTCACCATTTAAGAGTTTTTCCATAGGTATGATTCTTTTTCTCTCCATCCATGAGGTATTATCTGTTATATGAAAAAATGATGGCTCAGTGATGCTTGGATTCTGTGTGTTCTTGATAATTTTGACTGTGTATATGTGTGTTATGGCTCTCTGTGATGATTTTATATTATTGCAAGAAAAGAGATGAGTATTTTAAACTGCACATTGGTTATTTGCTCAGTCAAATATTATCACAATGGGTCTCTGTAGAATAACAAGTGAAGGGTGGTACAACATGCCTCTGCATTGATGATGGAGGGTTGGGTTATGTGTATTATTGTCGGTTATTTAGTTCCCTCACAGTCATGATTGTAACCCTTACCTAGTTGCAGACAAATTTCTAACATACGCTATGTTATTTCTTCAAACCCTGAGTCATGGTCGTTGGCCCATTCTTACTATCGTTTCACCGAAGTATCCAAAGATCCAATCTTGGGTGGCCCTAAAATTAATACATGCATGTATGGTTGTGGATTGATACAATTTTATATCGGCATTATGCCGAAAGGATGTGTGCGTCCTTACTGGTGTTGTTGTCAATTTGCTTGGCTCTTAAGTATTGGAAAGGGATGTTATATCTATGTGTTTTTTTTTATTATTGTCAATGTTAAATTAACCCTCGCCTCTCCTATGCAAATGTTAAACACACCATGTGCATTAGTTATGTTTCCCTACCTATATTTTCTCTCCTCGGTGGTTAACTATTGGTTCTATTGCCCAAACTTGGAATAATAAGTAAGATTGCGTGGCTCATTGTTGTGTCTTTTTAGAAAGGTATTTTTGGTTGCGGTTGATAAGTATTGAAAGACCTTCAACTCTTTTTGTTGATGTTTAAGGATGAACTAGCTCTTGTTACTTCCCTGCATTTGATTTTTGACAGAATTTGAGGTAGACTCCTTGTCTTTGCTCACCTCGGGCACCTTCTGGCACTGTCTAGTATTGGGTATCGATGAAATGGTTATGGAGGACTTTAAAACACATTCTCTCTCGTTGATTTTTTGTCTCATCCTTGTATAGTAACATTGTTGGAAAAATAATTAAACAGGAACTTGCATACAGTCAAGGGTTTTCTTTCTTTCATTATGTTTTCACTCACCATTTTTTTACCAGCGTGGTCTTGATTGCAAATGGAAACACCTATGTGGTTTTGCTAAGCTCGATCAAGGTTCTACCATGTTTTAAAATGATTTCTAGGTGTAGTTTGGTTTTGTTCGCTTCATATATTATATTGGAATCATCGCTCAGAATACAAATGGTTTTAAAAGAAATTTATAACCATAGATATAATGCTCGGGGTTTATGTTTGGTCCATTGTTGTTCCATTTCAAGATCTTGTCAATTGATATGATGAAGACTTTGTATATTCGACCATATTTTGAAGTTTGTTCACGTTTGAAAAGAGACCTATGTATATTTTAATTGGGCTTGATTGTTAATAGGTAAACAATGGATGTTGATTTTTATCATGGTGCATTATGGATTATCAGGGATAGATGTCAACCTTATTGTTGTGCATTTTTTTTAATTATTTAAGAAAGAAAATAAAAGAAAGGATCAACGCTTTGTTAAAAAAGACTATTGAATGGAAAGTTTTTTTTATACAAGTTATGATTACACAGACTGTTATGAATTAAAGAATTATGGGAAATTTAATTATTGGAACAACAAGCAGTTTGGTATACAATTGAGAAAAAAATGAATGTTGGTTCTTTGTGGATCGATTTTAATACAAAGTTATGATTATTGATTATTTAATTTTTTTTATGAATAGTATCCATTAAATTCTTTGTCATTCTCTCACTTTTTTGTTCATTATGAATCCCCTCACAATCCCATATTCACTTTGCATGCCATGTCCTTAAAATTAAATTAAAATTAAATATAAACTCTGCATTACAGCAATTAAAAGATGACACAGTGATGGGTCACAGTTGATATGAATTTGTTATTGTAATAGAGTTGATTGTTTAATGACTTGCTAAGTATTAATCATGTTCTTACTCCCTTTCATCTCATCACTTTTCCTCTCAATACAACCTCCTCATATATCCCATAACCCTTATTCATCCCCTGCTCACTCACAAGCATTAAATGAATTTTATGGATTGGATTGCATGGGTCTAATGTGATTGTTGAGCCAAACTTTGTTTCATATTAAAGAGATGTCATGTATGTTTTGTTTAATAAGATAGTTTCTAATAAACACTACATATAATATGAGATTCTTTAGTAGAGGAAGCCATGACCGGAATAACAGGGGCGGAGGGAGCTGGAACTGAGGGCCTAGAAGGCCAAGATTCTCGATACATTTTGATGCAGATCCATAAGATTTAAACCATCTCTTCCAAGAGATATTTTTCAATTGGATTGAAAAAAGGGTAGTCCAACCTAGGCCAGAAAGTCCTCCCTTCAAACCCCATCATGTCCCTGGTATCCCTGTTCCCCCTCATGTTTCATTACAACCTGAAGTGCCTGAGAATGACGGATGGCAAGAGATTGTTCACGCAACAATATTCCAACATTATGGGTGGCCCAAGTTGTCTCTACCTACTCCTCCTCCATTGGTTAACCAAAATGTCCAAATTTCCCCTGCACACTCACATGTACAATCTTTCGACGCAAGAAAAAGACTCAAAATCGAAGCCCACCATATGCATGATAAAGGAAAAGTTGTTGTTGACCCTTCCTCTCCCTCAAGTGATTCAACAAAATCCATTTCATTCTGCGTTCACTTGAAAGATGAATACTCTCATTTTATTAGTGATATCAAGACTAAAGGATCCACACAGCCTAAGGCTAATTCAGAAAAGTCAAAGGGAGACAACAACAACAAAGGGAAAATTGCCTCCCAAAGTGGCAAATATGGTTTTGGAGTATATTTCATTATTGATTGTTGAGAACAGTTGATTACTGAAGTTTTTGGACAACATACTATTTTTGGATTTTTTGGGTATTATATGTTTGGATATGGTTTAAAATATCATTGATATTTAATTTTCAAATTATGAGAATGATGATGGGAGCCACAAGGAGGGATGTGTTTGATTGATTTACTAGTTATGTTTATTCTTGTTAAGAAAATAAAGGGAGTCACAAGGGGTCCCATCTACTAGTTAGTATTTATTAAAGACCCTTATTATTATTATATTAATTCTTCCCCTAAACTAAAAGTTAGTTGAGTTTTAGTTAACTTAATTAAAAGAGGTAGTTGAACTACTTCAACTAATTTGGAATGCTTAAAGGAAAAGTGATAAGGAAGAACAAGAGAGAATAGAAGGACAAAGCATACTAAGGTATGCTCTTGAGTTTTATTGAGATAGTTCATTTTTCATTCATTCTTTAATTCATTAAAATCCTAATTCTCTTTTATGACAACAAGGTCCTATGGTAGACAACAATATTCACGATTGAATTGCATCATTCAAACACTTGTTTTAAGAGGTTTTGATCTATCTTTGATAGTCTATGTAGACTTGTATGTTTATGAATTAAATTTCATGACTTATAAAGTATGCAAAGTCGAGTGGGCATCAATATGTGGTAAGTTGATCCATATTTTAGAGTTCAATTTTTTTACTTTCTGTGAGAAGTCCTTTTGTATGGTTTTCATCGAGGACATCTAATTTTGACTTTGGTCCAAACTCCCTCGGGGATTTTTGTAAAGAGAACAATTTTGTTTTATTTCTTGCAATGAAATAAGCGATTGCTATTATGTCTCATCTTTGTTCATATGTGACTTGGTATTTTTTTCTTTTGTCTCCACATTTATTTTTGCATCTGTTGTATTCACAAAATTATATAAAAATGTTGAATTTTACAACAATCTTCTATTTTTAAAAAATCAGCCTAAGCCCTTGTAACTAATACTTGTTGATTAGGAAACAAATTTTGAGGCTATAAACATAGGGTGATATTCCCATATATCTTTCCTTATCCAAGAAAGATCTGAAAATTCTTGAGTATGATTATTTCATATCTTTTCCTCAACAGTCACCAAGCCAGGGTAGTGTCCTTCAGTTGTTTCAACTGAAGGCAAAGAGGTCTCATCACGAGTCGAATTTCTCACCTCCATGGACTTCTGTGGATGACGTTGCTTACTAACTGGTCACCAAGACAGAGAAGTGAATTTTAGTTAGTCACCAAAATGTTAAAAAAACAAAACTTAATAATTACATGAATGATCCATCACGTGTGCTTAAACTATTAGATGGGATAAAGGCGATTGGATATGTTAAAAGGAAACCCTATCAATGAAATGAATTCCTGGTGGCAGCAGTGGCCCTGCATGTGGTATTGAAGTCCTTTTCTTAAAATTGTCATGAACCATTGGAAACAATAGTTCAAATTTTAATTCTTTACAAGATATTTTCGCTCAATTCATGAACTATGGTAACATCAATCTATATATGTCTGCAGAGTTAATATCAATACTATATAGAACAAATATGGGATTTTCTTAAGAAAATTTGAAGATCTAACATCTTGGTACCTCTACTATAATTCCTCATAATGATATGTTCTGAATCAATGCAGAGATAATTGCTCCACCAAGTGATTTGCCATTTGTTGGTTTCCCGCAACAACCCCCTTATTTTTCTTTAATCAAAATCTATGGTCCCTCTAAATTTTACATGGATTCTTTGTTTGTTTCCCTTTGACTTGATTAGATTGGTATTGGATTTCTTTGATTCGAGGTTGGTTTAAGTTTATATTATTTTCTTTTGTTTGGTTTGAATTTCATTAAATTCAAATGCCATTTCATTTTGCTTTCTATAGAGTTTTGATCTTGATGGACGAGCTTCATAATTATGGAGTTTGTTATTACCTCTTCCTTATTGAATTTATCTGCTATGATAATGGCTTAAAGATATGGATTAATAACAATGATTTTATAGGAAGAAAGCTTATTGCGACACATAATTTCAATGACATTTGTTCATGTTTAATCAAATTTGAATGAAGGAGAGATGAGCATAGAAATCTTAATTTAAACAAAAACATTATATCAATTGTTTACTTTCGTTTAAATTATAATTATGATTTCATCTTTTTCTCATTAGCAAGTTTGAATATTCTGAATAATGGGTTCAATGCTTCATCAAATAATATTTTGGTTGGTTTCTCATTTTCACAAAATCATTTGGTAGGTTTAATTAATTAAATTATTTTGTCATTTTTCATCTCATTTCAAAATAAAAATAAAAATAAAAAAATAATTATCTATGATTTGTTTGATTTTGTGGAAACCTAAAATTAATAGTTTTCTCCTCTCCATCAACTTGAAGCTTCTAGAATTTTAAGATCATATTTGAATTGAAAATATAACCAATATTTGTTTACAACTTATAGTTAGCTTTTAGTTACGTCTAAAAACCCATATGCAAAATGGACCCATTTAGCTTAATCGAGAGATTTTTCCCAAACAAACATGTGATTTGATAGATATTGTGGTCTCTTTCTGAGGAAAATTCCAGGTGGAAGAAATTGGCAATGACACCCTGACTGTTCATTCATTGCATAAATATATGAGAAATTTTAGAGCCACAAGGAGAGATTGAAGAAACCCAAAGGACTATTTTTATCCTTTCTTTTGTATATTATTTATTTTTAAAACTTTCTCTTTTCAAAATGAGTAACGGGTGGGTGGAATTTTTGGGAGAATGGACCAATAATTTCGAAGAAGAATATGAAATTATGGATTGCTTAATGGATTGTGTCCTATGAGTAAAAGGGTTTTGTTTTCATTATAATATCTTTGATTATGGTTCATATTCTTTGAATGATTTATTTTGCATTGATTTAAATTAGCTTTAGTATGTTTTATCAATACATGGTTAATTGCTATCTTGTATGTATTAATTTTGTCAATATTTAACAATCTATTATCCCAATTATCTTGGTCATGGTGATTTGATTATTTTGATACAAATATTGTATTATATTAATTGTATTCATGTAATTCATATTTTTAAAGATATGACTGTTCAATTCAGATTTTTCTTATTTTCGATTAGTCTATTATATCTTCACTAAGAATCATGATTTGAAAGTTTTTCTTTCTTCATTTTAAATAAGATTTAAATTCTTAGTGAAAGTGATTTTCATTCTGACACTGTCACAATGTTAGAATTACACAACCTTATGCTATAGAGTTCTCTAAATAGACAAGTTGTTGGACCAATGTTATAAATGAAGGCACAACCAAAAGTTCTCTTTAAATACTGGACAATTATAGCTTAATGATTTTCTATTTGTTTTGATTTATGTTTTGTGAATGTAAATTAACATTTAAGCTTAAATACTTTGTTTATTGAAGTTAAAACATTATTATTTACATTCATTTATTTTATTTTTTTAGTTAAAATTAGATTAGTAGTATTTTCTAGATCTATTTAATTTTTCCTAAGATTCGGTTCTCTTGTACAACCTTAGTTTTCAAAGTTTCTCGTAAATATTGCACCTGTTTATTTGTATATGTTGTATACAAAAGTGAGAATATTGAATTCATATAGTAAATCTTCGGTAATGCATAGTTAGTTATTTTATTTTTGTAGTTTAGATTAGATCCTTTTATCGGCTTGCAGAGTCGTTAAACCTGTCAGGCATAGTTATTCCAAACGGCTTGGGTTATTTAGACAACCTCGGACCGGACTATTCCCTTCTATTTGATGGTGTGTCATAATTCCTGCCAACATGCTTCCCACTTTACAAGGCTTGATCTCCCTAACTGTGAGGAGCCACATGGTGTTCCACATATCATCGAAAGTAACACGATGAATACTATCCATCTATGAGGGTATTTCCTATATTTAGATTTTAATTCATGTCGATATTCCTCAGTCAACTTTGGGTCCCATAATCGCACCTATGGGGCTACATGTTGAATACATAAAATGTACCTAGCTAACTCATTATCAATATTGATCATACAGATGATAACCAATTTTCCAATGATGTTATCCATATCTCTTGATATTTTTAGACTTCTCCAAGGTTTGACATCAATCTCTAAGATTGACATTAATCTCTAAGATCATTCTCCAAGGGTTGAAATCAATGACAACCAATTGTCCAAACCAAATATCCAACACATATGAATCTACATGAAGACTTAGAAGCAAAAAAAGAACAAAAAGATCATGTATTTGCTCATGAAATAATTAAATATGAACATAGACAAGAATATTTCAAGCATGATTTTGAGAATAAACATATTTAGGAACCTATGAGTAATTATTTTTCAAATTTTAAACCTATCTATGATCATTATGACGATTCATACATTGTTGATTCATGTAAGGATATAATATTATCATCTACTTATGTTAATGAAAATGTTCTCCCTAATCTTTCTGAAGATCAAACTGTTAACGAACTGAGACACAATTCTTCTTTGTCATTTTCATAATCCTATAATGTCTCTCCTAATTATGTTTATTTTGATATATTTAATGAAAGTGATTTTCCAATATCATCCAATATATTTCAAATTAAAGAACATTTAAATCCACATTCATTTCAAAATGATTTAAATCATAGCTATTGTTCAGAAATTTTAGATCATAAAGTTTGTGATCAGGATAAACAACCAAATACAAATTTGTTTGTTTGATGTAAGAATTGATGAACATAATATTTCTCTATAATCATCTTTAGAAATTTTGTACAATCAAACTAGGTATGATGAATGAGATGATGATATTGATTTCCTTAAGCAAGAAGATACATCTCTCTTTCATCATTTCCAATCTATGTTAGTGATGAAAAGCTACCTGAAAAGCAAATTGATTGTCAACAATTGATTGAAATTTTTGAACAAGAAAATAAGTGTAAGTTTACTCATAAAAATTCAAAGGGTTTGATACATAATACTGAGTTTTATGATGTTGATTTATCCTTGTCTTGTCTTCATAAACTTAATGAATATTATAATTATTTGACAGATGTTGAACAACTTATTAGTATTGTTATAGTACTTATACTTTCTCATTATTATAACATACCATATGATAAGGCCCATATACCCCAACACTTACAAGCTAGTGATTATATAAAGGATAATCTTGAAAAAATTTGTTGGGAGAGCCTAAGTGGGATAAAGAAAATAGTAGTGGGATAGACAAAGATATATGTCTTATGCACACTTATTTCCCCGACACACGAAATCTGATTTAATGTATTGAATCGTTTCATGGGTGAAAGATAGCATCATATAATAAGGCCAAGTTGGTTCACGGATTTGGATGTATGTGCTATTGGAAAATATTGAACAAGCAACGAATGTGTGTTGATGGTTGTTTTCATTGATGGAAACAGCGGAGATGGCAGGATATGAAGGATAAAACCCCTTGGGGATTCAGACGTAAAAGCTCAGGAGGAACAACATTGAAGAAAACACGCGCAGCAAGAGTTTGCAGAGAAGAAGGAAGAC
>JZKD02S2098860.1:403167-427085 GCA_000966675.3 Picea glauca
AGCCATCATTGACACAAGAATTTGCCAGCTGAGGAATAGATCCATTTCAGAGTATCTCATTAAATGGAGGAAACTTCCGGCTGAAGATTCCACTTGGGAAGATGAGTCTTTTATACCGAAGCATCCATAGTTACTCAAGCGTTGCGGACAACACTTGTCTCAATGGGAGGGGCATGTTAACCCCTAATATTGGCTCATTTCCTCTTAATTGGGGCATATTATATTAGTAATTTTATTTTATTTATGTCGGCTTTAGGCCATTAGTTGTAATTATACCTCCTAGTCTCCTATTCATACCAAGGAGACATTTTCATTTTTCATCATCTTGTACTTGAACATTTAAGTGGGGTAAAAGGAGGTTTACCCCTCGAAGAGGCTTATTATCTGAAACTATCTCTTTTTCAAGGCGTTGAGTACTTTTCCTGAGGTTTTTCTATGCTATATTGATGTTTGGTTCTTAACATTTTATCTCTGGGATTTGCAAAATGGGACTTCAAGTTTGCATATGGAAATGGAAACATGCCTTCTGTTCAAATTGCATAGTGTGAGGAAACTCTTGCTATAATAGATGTCTCTTAATGTGTGAGGTCAGAGGAGTATATGTGATGGCTGAAATACATTAGAAGACCCAAAAGTGGAGTAATGGGTACCCAGCTGGAAGAAATAGTTGCTTATTACAATCTGTAGTTACTTTGCATACATGGCTACCAATTTGAATTACACTGTAGATCCATGTGAAAATATATGAAACAATTGTCCATGGCCATGAATAGGAAAATATAAATGTGGTTACATGACAATGGCTATCATAGTCACGGACAAGGCCCAATAAAACTATTCTCAAAACCAATCCAAAGATATCTATATACAATGGAGTGCAATCTGATCTCCCATGATCACTGAAGTCACACAGGTATTGTTCCAATGAAAAGGTAGTAACATCTCAGGAAAGATACGAGTATGAATTGATGTCTTCAAGTCTTCTACACAATTCACCAAAGGTGCAAGTCTACATAATGTGAATAAAGGATTTGAGGTTGATCACAATGAGACTTTGTTTGATTATCGGTTATTCAGGTATACCATTAACAAACACGAGAAAACATATCGATCATGAAAGTAGGTATCAAGGCACCAAGTACATTATTACAAGTGTGAATAAAGGAGTTGGGGTCAAACACTTGAAGAATCCATCTATCAGGAGACATTGATCTATTCCCAACTATCGATGGCGAGATAACCTACCACTAATGACTACAAGCCTCTAGGTACTTATAGGACTCTAGGTGTCATCTCCAGAATATATGAGATGAAGTCGATGGAAGGAGACCCGCTTAAAGGAGAGAATTAAGGAATCTCTCATCATTCAACACGAGGTACAAAGCAGGATCTTGATGATTTTGAGGAAATTATATGAAGAACATGTTCATGAACCAATGACCCTGTGCGTCTTTCATGTGTGCCAAGTGCAAGCAATACATGAAAAAGACCCTTTGAATAACATCCAATGAGGAAAACTATCAACAAAGGAGAGGAAACCACCAATAAGGCTAATGGCATCCAAGACACTACACAAATCTTAATGTGTGAATAGATGTCTTGTTGTCGAACATAAGGAAAAGCACCCAGTCAACGACCAATGATGAAATGTCGGTTGTTGGGTTCAAGGTTACATACCGATGATGAAAGTAGGATCGGGGTGTGCAAGAGAACTACAACTTCATGTGATTCTGAGACAAACTAAGGGTATGACCGACATGCAAAGTCAATATTTATGAGGAATGGTCGATATAGGTTGATAGGCATCCTTTGAACAAAAGCATGAGACATATGGAAGACTCGGGAAGCATATAATTAATGATGAATCCATGAGATGCAGGAGGCATCAATCAAATTCTCCATATGGACTGGAAGAGTAACCAGTAGGGGGAGTAAATTCTCTGTAACGAGCTCAACTTCCTAAGTCCATGCTAAACCCAAAATCATGATGAAAAGTGGACTCAAAAATTTTGTTCTTTGTTCAAAGGTGACACAACTGCTACCAATATAAGATAATACTCCCTTCCCACCTATATTTTTGTTTTTTTTCATATTCAAATGAATGTTATGATATAGAGGAGAGAACGAGTGTCACAAGTAAGAAAAAATAGCTCCAACAATGGAACATACCTATTCTCAATGAAAGGAGGTGCATGCGGGAGATGGAGACTCAAGGGAATGCTCCCTCTTGGGTATAGGGTTTCAAGTTGTGAAGGATATAAATAAGGCTCTGCTTGGTTGAGGATGAAAAACTGTTGAGGTAAATGGTTTATAATGCAAAGAGAGAACTGGTAATCGGCTCAATATTGCAAGCAAGGGAATGCGATGAAATCACAACTTAACGCCAAAAAATTTCATTTTACATAATCTTGGTGTACTTGGTTTGAAAAATGGATAAAATTGTAACAAATAGATGTCCTTTCAAATCCAATTTATGAGTGTGAAAGAGACAAGTTCACTCGGAAATCTTTTATCTTTTTGAAAACGAGTTAGAAAAGAGCTTAACCAAGACTCATCTGGGAGTCGTCCCGGTATAGGTCATCATGTTTATGAGTGAGAAATTAGGTTCAACATGAAGTCATGTATTAGCTATAAGGGAATCCGGGTCCCACGGAAAAAATATCTGCATGGGCACTGAATGAAGCAGAGGATCTAACTAGGGTACCCATGTTTGGTAAGTCTCTACCATTTCATAACGACACATCTAGTACCAGATAGAAAGTTCTGTGTTGCTAAGAAATGGGTCCGTACCTAAGGAATATGAGTGATAGTTATAGGCCGATACAATTGTTCATGATGGAATGGATACTTATCATGTATGTTAGGTAGAGAAAATACATGTCTGAAGTTAGAACGGTCAACATAACGTTGAAAACCACAAAAATCCCTAGACAAAACTACAAAAACCAACTCAATCCACTGTTGTATTAGTCCAGTAGGTGAAAATATTATCTGAAACTATGAAAAGTGGGTAAATTTTTTCTATAAATAGTAAAAAAACCAAATTTACTATGCCATTTCAGTTTTTTACCCAAATAGTGGATTTTGGACCAAATTACCTTTGATCTTCAATTGGTGATTGTGGGAGCTACGAGTGACGGAATCAACGACCATCTGAACCAGGTAATTCCTCTTCCCCTCCTCTTTCTTTTTAGTGGATTACATTTTGTATTTAGATTTCAAATTTTAAGTTATTTAGGGTGCAAATTGTAAGTTTAGGTGTACGTGGGCTATCGTTCATCAGGTCACATATATGCATGATTATACGTGGATGACTAAAAGACATCCAGTGTATACTCAGCCCTATATACGACTGTAAACACTGAAGCCTGCATATATGTCCGTAAACAATGTTTTTTAGTGGATGCTAACTCAAAAAATGATTTTTCTCTTGCAGGATGGTGCTATAGTGGAGGGAAAGGGAACATGAGGAGTTAGATGTTGTTGTGGAAAGAGAACTAGAGGCCCAAATGGCCTTGAAAATATGTGGATTGTATAACTTTTGGGCTCTCAAAGGGATGAGCGCCCAAATGAGTTTTATAGAGTTTCTCATGTATTACTTGGATCTAGACAGAGAGAGCTTCAACCTTGATGGGAAACCATTAAGGATTGAAGTCATGAAGATATATTTCTTGACTGGGTTGTCATGTCTAGGTGAGGTGGTCAACCTCAAATCTAGGGGAGTTGGGAGAGGTATGAAGATATAAGAATACATAGCTTCTCATTTCTTTGCAGGGACTGAGAAGGTCGGGAGTCAACTCTCCATACGAGCGATAAACAATCTAAGCCTCAAGATTGTTGTCCTTATTTTGACATGCATCACAGGATCAACCTTGTTTCACTAGGAACCGAGGCTGCTTATGTTCTACGTCATAGAGTTCTTAAGAACCATGTTGTATGACTGGTGCATCTCACTACTGGCTAACATGAAGAGACAGTTGACATAATGCAAACAAGGTGGTAAGAGGAAATTTGGGTTCGCTTCCATATTGTGTAGCTTTTTCTTTGAGCAGGTTCCAGGTTTGGGACGTAGAGTTGATATCCTTCTGTGAGGATCTCGCGATCTAGCCATGGTACGATAGACCGAGGTGATGAGATGACAGGGGGGAGGTAGGGTGCCCACACCCTACAACGATGATTTATTTTGCTGGTGGAGACACAAGTTCATTTCTCTAGATGAGTACCCCTATGCAGGGATCGACTTCAGAGGGGACCCTGACATGCCATTAGAACCATGGACCTCCTACGGGGACATAGGTGTGTCACATTTTTTTAAATATTTCAGTTTTTTGTATAGGAAAACAAAAATATTTTTGGATGATGTTTAAGTACTAACTAAACACGTATGTGATGTATACATAGGTCCACGATGGTCAGAAGTTATTCTATGACATCGTCGAAGGCATCGGGGAGATGAGGCGGTGGGAGGAGAGATAGAGAGCATCCTTAAAAATGTGCAAGGAACCTATCTCATTTGACACAAAGGATTATGATGGTTCAGGTGGAGGATCTGATGGAGGCTATGCAGTGACAGGTGGTAGGCATGGCCAAAGATTGGGTGTGGCTCTTTCGACATCTTGCAAACGTCGCAGTTTTTTATCATGACACACATCTGATGCTACAAGCGTAGATGTCATGATTTTTTTATTATCGGTTGTATATGTGTATTGAGGGTGTTAGCACCAATTTTGTACTATAAACATCATATTTTTTGAAATATATAAAAACATGGTTCTTCAGCTTTACTTATGTTACAATGTGTACATTGATAAGAATTTTTTATTTTCTTCAGTTATGTGACAAATGCCAATATAAACGAAATTAGCATATGCATCGGATACATAATTAGAATTCCTAGGTATGTGATGATAAGTAATAAAATCAAATTTTCATTCTAAAAGGCGTACCCGTAGGAATATTTGGACTAAGATAGGGTCACGCACATGGTAACTTCCATTCAACTGACATACTACTAACAGGGAATCTAGGCAAACCTCCAAAGAATGAATACCATGTGAAATGGAATCACGCAAAAGTTCTATAAAAACGCTATATTCAACCAAATTATTAGTGGATGGCCCTAGGAATATGCCACTTGAAGACACCAGTATATCCTCGGGTGAGTAAACAACCCAAACGGTGGAACCGAAGTTTGATGTATGATGACTAGCTCCGTCCGCGAATCCTAAGTAGACCGAAGACTCTGTTGACATTTTCCAACCAAGGGAAAACTTGATAAGAAAGTTGAAGACAAAACATAAAGGGAAAATATATATACACTAAATTACATTAGTATACAAAGAGTTACGCCCAAACTTGGGGCTCAAGCATGATATATTTTCAGGTAGATCCCATTCATAGGCTTAGCCAACATGTTCCCTTTATAATATTCTAATTCATAGGCTCTTTTCTAAGACATGTCGCACGACATAGGGACCGTGCCACATGGGTTTGAATTTTCCTTCCCCCATTGGTTCTTTGGATTGATCAGATAAAAGGACCAAGACACCCTCAACATATAACTGAGGAGAGACAGACTTATCATATTGGACCTTGACACATATTTTATTCACTTCGATAAATGCAGAGGCATCTTGACGCTACTCGTCAAGACTCTCTAGGTGTATAAGGCATCGTTTGATATCCAACGTTTCAGGTAGGAGTGCAAATTCCAATCTAAGAGAAGGGATTTCTCTTTCAATAGGTAATATCCACTCCACAACATGTACTAATTGGAAAGGAGAAAATTCGGTGGCAGTATTGACTGAGGTTCGGTATGCCAAAAGTGTGGGATATAGCATGATATTTCAATTAGATTTTCTCTGGCTAAGAGTTTTCTACAAAATGGTCTTGAGAGACTTGTTTATGGCCTCTACCTGTACATTTTCATGGGGATAGTAAGGGTAAGAATGAACATGCTTAAACCCCAATTTGGATGCTATCTCTTCCATCATTTCATTCTAAAAGTGACTGCCATGATCAGTGACAATCTCACTTGAGATGTTGAACCTGGAGATAATTTGATTGAATATGATA
This sequence comes from Picea glauca, assembly GCA_000966675.3. Taxonomy (NCBI): domain Eukaryota; kingdom Viridiplantae; phylum Streptophyta; class Pinopsida; order Pinales; family Pinaceae; genus Picea; species Picea glauca. Next base: position 409,243 of record JZKD02S2098860.1, read on the forward strand.
AAGGCGACAGTATTCTCATCGGATTTAATTATAGGCATGGCCTCGGCCCACTTAGTAAAGTAGTCTACTTCCATGATAATGTGTTGATTCCCCCCAGCCAAATTTGGGTTGCAATCCACAAATTCCACCCTCAGACTTGGTGAAGGGACCAACAGTAATGAATGGATGGAAAGGGGTTGGATGCGAATGCATTTTTTAAGTGAACACCTGGCAGGGGTGACACTTCTTAACCACTTCAACACAATCTTTAAATACAGATGACCAAAAATAATTGGCTTGCATAATTCTCTGGGTTGTCGCAAGCTTGGATAAATGACCACCACAAGCCTCACTATGACAATCATTTAGAACTGACTCTTCTTCTTCGTGAGTTAAACAACGACGCAATATATTGTCAATTCCTCGATGATATATAGTGTCACCGACGATAAGGTAATTCTTATCTTGGTATCATATATGTTGTCGGTCATCTCACGAGAGATGTTGAGGGAACTACAAAGTTTGAAGATAGAGAACAATATCTCCATAGTAGGGGTCAGGCGAAGAGACAAGGAAAATGTGTTCATCTGCAAAAGAATCAACATGAATAACATCCTCTTCCAATCGTGGGAAGCCAGATATTAACTTTGCAAACACTAGTGATTTCTTGGATTTCGGAGAAGCGAAATCGAGATCAAATTCCTGTAAAATGACAATCCATTTGTTGTACTTTCCCCCTATGATATGCCTGGTAAGGGCGTGTTGAAATGGATTGACATCGACAACCACAATAGTTTTTCAAAGAAATATATAATGGCGTAATCGTTGGACTGTGTGAATGACAAGCAAAGCTATATTTTCAATGTGAGAATATTTGAGCTCAGGACCAACTAAGTTTCAACTAATATAGTAGATGATGTGCTCATGGAGCTCATTAACCTCTTGAACAAAAACCATACCAATCATCTCTTCGAACACGACGACATAAACAAAGTAATCTCTATTTTAGTCAGGAGACTTCAGTAGAGGCATCGATACCAAGGCTTTATTAAAAGCATCGAAGGATTACTGGGCTCGCTCATCCTAGATAAAAGGGGTGTCCTTCTTCAAAAGACGCATGAAACCCTTAGTAATATTGGCATAGTTCACTATAAATCGACGTAAAAAGTTATCTTTTCCACTGTAAACCTTGAAGTTGTCGAATAGTGCGCGGGGGAGGGAATTGAAGTATTTCCTCAACCTTTAATGGATCTACCATGATCCCAGTATCAGAGACTAAAAATCCTAGAAGACATCCAGACCTAACGAAAAAGATTCATTTATGAGGGTTCATTCAGATGCGATAATGACAACATCTTTCCAAAACTAGTTGAAGGTGATTAGGGTGATCCACTCTCTTACAAGAGTGAGCAGCAATATCGCCAAGAAAAGCTTTGAATATATATTAAGGATTGTGGAATGTGAAGGTCATAGCACATTGGAAGGTTTATCCAGAATTTTTAAGGCCAAAAGGAATCTTCCTGTATGCAAAAGTACCCCAAGGACAAATAAATGTTGTCTTATGTTGATCCTCAGGTTTAATTTGGATTTGGTTGTACCCTAAAAATCTGTCCATGAAAGAAATGACTTTTCTTCCCACACACTTGTCGAGGATCTCATTGATGAGAGGTGTCGAGAAGTTTTCTTTAGGACAGATCTTGTTCAGATCATGAAAATCCATGCATACTCAGATGGTTCCTTGCTTCTTATTCACGGGAACGGGATTGGATACCCATTCAGTCAAGGGAACCGAGTAGATGACGCCAACATTAAGCAGTTTCTCTACCTCTACCTTGATAGTGGGGGCCTTTCGGGGATTGAAAGCTCTAAGACGATGTCGAACAGGCTTAGCATCTAGGTAATTTTTAATCTCATGTTCGATAATTTGAGGGTCGATTCCTAACATCTCTTCATATGACCAAGTGAAGACATTTGTAAATTCCTTAAATAGTTCGGTGTAGATCATGATTTCTTCCAGATAAACATCCGCATCGATGTGTACATTTTCAATCTTTCCAGGGGTATGAGATATATTGATCGTGATGGTATGTGATATACTCACCATATTTCCTTCGGCATAAATGTCGTGTGTATCAAGAGAAACTATGGCGTGACCGACTATCTTGCTCAAAGTAGATATAAATTCATCTTGTTTGATTCTAGCAAGATCTGGGAGAAAATAAGAGTGATGATGCATATCATCCGAAGGTTTGTCAGATCCATTCATGGCCTTGATGATAGCTTCATCCGAGGGAAAAGTCTCATCGAGGCATTCATGTGAGAAATAGAATGAAGTGGCCCATATTGGCTTAGGAATAGGATCCTCTTCATCCGTCTATGAGGTAATAGGATTGGGATCGAGTGAAGAGTCAAGAACAACTTGATACACAATCATTGTTGTCAATAGTGGCATGGTCATTCTAGCATGTGACTAACCTTCACAAGACGCAGTCGAGGAAGGTAGGGTCCAAGGATTGTTAAAATAGGAAGTGCAAAGAGGAAATGACCTCTCTGATGAAACGAGCCTATTGGACACAGTGTAAATATGGTGAACCGATGCCATGAATTCAAAGGTACCCATAATAGATGAATACATTTTGACACCGATATTCTTAGTTTCCAACTAATAATTGTCGACCACAGGGATCGACAGTCCAACATATGCACTAGGGCTAGCATATGCAAAGGAAAATTGATCGATCGTCACAATATTCCCATCATGAGGAAAACAAAGAGTACGAAATATGCATGATACGATGGAAGTCATAGCATAAGTCCAATTGTGTCCTAGTAACAAGTTATAATCGAGGGGTGCATCTACCACCTCTACCATCTTCCAGCATAACTAGACCAGAAAGGAAGGAAGAATACCGTGAGGGAAGAAAGAATGACCGTGAAAAGAAGTAAACATGGTAGGAGACTGAGAGAGAGTCAGAGAGTGGAGGGATTTCCAATAGACTAGGGACATCTCACATGTTGCAACACATTCATCAACAACAATACACTTGATGGTATACTTCAAGTAAACTACGTGGATTTGGAATGCCACATGGTAAGGCAAGCAAGGATTCACATCTGTGATGTAAAACATGATAACTTTTGAGCCACTAGGATCTAGAGCTCCTAAAGTAGATAGCAAGGAATTCCTTTATGAAGGACACATATGGAGTACCTCCACAGTCGACATTGCACAAGGGGTTTGACCCAGGTCCTCAACAATAGAGTAATTCTAGGTGGCTCTAGCATTAGGATTGTGGGTAGAGTGCTTGAGTAATCCCTTCGAAATATGGGGTGATGGATCTAGTTTTTTGATTTGCAAGGGCATCTCCGAAGGAGGAGGAGACTCTAGACTAGGTAGAATTTTTGGAGAACTATAATCACAAGATCGGGTGGCTACATTAAAATCATATTTGATCATATTGATGCATAAACGGTCACCGTCTTGTGCTGGTGGGTTTTGACTCTAACCGGCCACATTTTTGGCATTTGAGGAGCATGAGGCCATGCGTTGGTTATGTGGGAAAGGATTCGTCGGCATGATGGGTGATATAGATAAGAGCCTCGCAGCTTCCGCAATTTTGGGGAATATATGAGTAAGGTGATCATTTGTACAAAGATTATAGGGAAACTTCACCTTATGCCTTTCTCTCTTTCCCTCACCAGCATTATTATTCATCTTCTCATTATTACCATTGTCCTTGGGTTTATTATTCTTCCCACCCTTATGATTATTATTATGTCCTTTCTTCTTATTCTTCCATGGTTGTTGGTTACCATTTGGGTCGGTCGACGATTGCATGGAATGTACATCCACCGACTAAGTGGGATTGGAAGACACAGATGAAGTTGGCCCTCCTATAGACTGGTTTAGAGACAACTCTTTCAAGTGGCTTGTCATCGAGTCTATGGAATTTACATTTGTGGAGCCTACAATTCCATCAGCATGAGGCCTGGGCTTCTGTCTAGGGTCATAGTTTGACCTTGGTGTGTTAGAAAGAATCTCGTATAACATCCCAGACTGAGCATATATGATATCTAACTATTGGGATTTGAAAAGCGCTTCTTCCTCAGATGCAATCTTGGATGTAGCAACATATTTTGAAATAGGAGGTTGTAGAGACTTAATGAACCACTCTAACAAGAATTTTGGGGGTATCCAGGTCTTGATCAACCTCTTCTGTCTATGCCACTCCTGGATGTGATTCGATATATGAGTGGATTTGTCTTGGAGTAAGGTCGACATAATTTATGGGCCAACATCATAATGAACCAACAATTGGAAGTGGTTAAGGAAGATAAACACCATCTGACTAAAGGTATTGTATTTCCTCCTAGGTAGCTCGATAACCATTTTGCAACAACCCCCATGAGGGTGCATTGAAACAATATTAACCGAATGGAATCGTCATTAAGGGAATTTGAAGAGCACCATAGTTTAAAGGTTGTGATGTGATCATCAGGATCCTCAACATTCTTTCCTTCAAATTTTGGAATATCTGAAGGAATCTTGGTGAGAACAGGGGGGGGCATGTAGGATCATGACACATAGGTTCATTCATCGAATTAGACAAGTCTTGCATATTGAGCATGGATAGAAAAGGGATATGAGGTTGCGGCATCTGGCCCCAAGCTCCCTAGAAAGATTGAGGTTGGGGAATTGCAACCCATCAAGGGTTCTAGTAAGCACCATGTCCCTGTCCAGGATTGTAATACCCTCCTCCATGATGATTCAAAAAGGGTTGGTTGGGAATCATTCCAGTAGGAATGTTCTGATGAGGGTTATAAAAATTTCCCCCAGCCAGAGTGGACCTGGGTTAGGGATTTCCCAAGGTGTGAAACTAACCCCCTCATGGTGTGAATATAGATGATAAAGGTGGATTCTTCATTCCAAACGTGTTGGTTAGAATCGACACAAAGGAGGTGGGTGTATAGGACGTACCATAAGCAATATATTGTCCACCAGGTTGGTTACTCCATCTAGAAGTAAGAGGATTAGACTTGCGGTTAAAAGAAGGAATTCCTTCCATGGTAGGATTTGTTAGAGGGACCTGAGTGCCACCAAACAAGAATGGATTATAATGAGGAGTTGTGCCCCCAAGTCCAATGCTACCATTAGGGCCAGTGGCTAGGATGGAGTTTGAAAACTGTGAAGTAAAATTCGACATACCATAGGAAAAGGAACTAGAAGCCATAGGGATGGACTGGAAATCATAACCTAGTGAATGACCATGATACTCAAACGGATTTGTGGAAATAGGTTGAATGTTCACTATAGGATGGGAAGTAGTGATGATAAGTTCCATCAGAACTACAACCATTGTGGTTGAAGGAATTGAAGGGGTAACATTAACTATAGTAGGTGTGGGAGTCGAAGGGATCCCAATATCTTAATGACTCGGTTCAGTAATAATCCTTGTAGAATCAAAAGTATGATAAGTGGAGGTGTGTGTACCATGTTTTATAACTCTATGCCTTTTAGAAGTAAAAGACTCAACACTCGGTGGTAACTGTAACAAGCAATGAGACCTGTGGGGAAGTTGGTCTGGATCCATGATGACACAAGATTCAAGATATAGAAAAAAAACCTAAGGCCAAGTTGTAATCAAATAGAACACCAAAAATAATAAAACAACCAATATGCACACAAACAAGATAAAGTGGTTGAAAGGGACCTCCCTCTCTAAAGTACATATGCCTCGCCCAAGAGAGGCCTGAGACTCCACTGCTAAAGATTGGAGGAAACAAAATTAGTTATAAGGGTCATTGTGTGCTTAACAACAAGTCCGTCAGATCCCCCCAAAGAGGTAATATGGACCATTAAATAAGGATGTCAACCTTCCATACAGAGTGCACAACAAGTTTGAGTCATGCGCAGTGAGATAGAAGAAATGTAGAAGTAATTCTATGTCTATTTTATGTCAAATCTAGTCAATATTTTTGTTAAAGCATTTGTAGGTATAAGAAATAAGAATCTGTTAGCGTAGAGAATCGCAGAAGAAAAAGATAGCATCATCCATTCTGGGGAAATTAGCATTGTTTTAAAAACACTCTCAATGATCTAATAGAGTTTGATGAAGTTTTATGTTGTCTCTCTATATCTCGTCATCTTTTTCCTATGTTTTCTAATTTCGTTTCTCTAGTTTTCGTGTTGAGGGAAAATCATGAGGACAACGTGCTGAGGGAAATATATTTTTCATTTTTATTTATTTGTTTTTTTGGTTTTCATGCTGAGGGAAATCATGAGGACAACGTCCTGAGGGAAATTGTGAGGACCAAAAATGATTTGTGTATTGGTTGAGCCAGTGAGTTACGAAGAGAGATTGTGGACCATATGAACTGGTGTGCCTCTCTCTTTCTCTGTGATTCGATTACCTTTCATGTCATCTCTTTTAGCACCCTCCAGAAAACGTGTGGCAGCATACAACATAGGAGAATAAATCCCACATTGAAAAAAGTGGAAATTCCCTGTGTGTGTGGTCTTCTTTCCTTCACAAAAGGGTACCCAAACATATGTCTCATCTCTGGATCATGCCCCTCTTCTCCAATTTTCTCCCTCCACATAGATCAATTGGTATCAGAGCATGTTCGATCCTTAGGACCAGAACTTCATCCATCAGGACAATTTTGTTTTTGGGATCTACAACTGTAGCATCACGCTTTTTCTCAGAACGTGCCTTTCACCCTTCTCGGGGTTTTTCTCTTCCGTCATCTCGGTCTCCTTCAGATTTTGACAATTCCACATCGACGTGAAGCCTCTAGTGAGGACTCAACCCCAGGCACATCAAATGTAGTGGCATATTTGACACTGACACTTCAAGAGTTGCTTCGTCTTCAACAACAAAGACCTCCAAAAAGTATGCAGTTGGACACTAGTTTTCTATTACCCAAGTTCACTGGTCATATGCAGGGAGAGACAGTGGATTCATGGATCCGTTGTCTCTCCACCTATTTCAAAACCTCGCCCGAGATGGAAGAGAATACCAAATTACAAATCTCTAGTCTACAGTGCAAAGGAATTACCCAAACTTGGTGGGGCACACACTTGACCAATGCTAAATTAATCGTCAAACTCAAAAATACTCCCTCAACAAATGATTGCATTACGGCTTGGGAGTGTTTCTGTCAAGCCCTGAGAGAACGCTTCTGCCCACCAACATAACTTCAGAATTTGCTGGCAAAATGGTTACACCTTTGGCAACTGTCCAATCAGTCGGTGCAAGCATACATTGATGTTTTCTGCAAGTTGCCACTACAAATCCAAATCAACGAACCATACAATGTATTGATAACCAAATTCAACTTTGGTTTTGCGCTACCTCTCTGGTGGGAGGTTGACCTTTTTTACAATCCTTCTCTGGACAAAGCCTTTGTACGTGCATTAGCAGTCAAAAGAAAGATCTCTCCATGCCCCATATTCTCTACCTATTTCACCTCCACTACTCATCCATCCAATCCACCAAGCTAGACTCTGTCAGCTTTGCCTTCCACATCCAAACATGCAGGCTGGTGTATCTTTCACAAAACCAATTCCCACAATTTTGCAGACTTCCATGTGCTAAAGAATATCTACACCAATAAGACCTTGATGGTTGAGATAACCACAACATATTATCCCAAACTCATGAAACCCATCTCCCTCGACAACCCCACATAAGTTGACCCTTCTCTCATTCTAATGACCCAACCCACATTAGGATGCACTAACATCCCCCTCTTCACCCACTATTTCCAAATCAAGACCAAATTAGCCACGTTCATTCTCGACAATGGCAGTCAAAATAATTTTATATCGCAAGATCTTGTACAACATCTGCAACTCACCACCTCTCCATATACTGACCCTTATCAACTGGGATGGGTTAAAAAATGGGGGTTGTGCATCATGATTTCTCGTTGTTACGAGGTCACTTTCGCCACTGGCCCATTCCATGATAGTGTGATTCGCATTGTCTCTTCCTTAGAGTGTGCAAACCTCCTTCTTAGTATTTCGTATAAACAAGAGTGACATGCGGTGTATCAAGCTAAATCGCATAAATATCATCTTCAAAAGGAGGGATGTAAATATGTCCTAACTTCCTCCATTGTCAATTCAACCTCATCACAAGATGATACCACCGCCACTCACCATGTCATTAATACCCAAACAACATCATTGTGTCTAATCAGGCTGCTTAAACCTTAGAATCTTACTAACCCGACAGAGCCTGAAGTTCTCACTAGTACATATTGTAAAATTTTTGACGTTCTATTTGCGGCGTTATGGACAAAATTGGCCATACTATCGAAAAATAGAGGAAATTTTAATTTTTTTTTTCCATATTGCCTGATAACGTCTCTATTGCCACATTGATGTCTCTCTTGCCACGTTGTCATCTCTCTTTCACGTTGTTATCTCTCTTTCCACGTTTATGAAGATAGTTGTTGCAGTTGCGATGTTTTGGAAACTAGGTTTTCCCCCTCCAACGGTCACCTAGTATTTTGACCAAGTCAACTTTGATTTAGTGAATGATCGTCAGAAGTGAGAAGTTATAAAATCTATAAATATGTTGCATTTTACGGATGTTGTGACAAGTTTTCTATAATAACGACACTTCAAAAAGGGTTTGCAGGTCTTCGTGGCTAGAGTACAACTATTAAAATACATTGTACTAGGGATCTTCTTGTTTCGTTTTAATTTTCTGATCGGTCGAATTTAAAGGAAACAACTATTCAAAGACATTGTACTAGGGCTAGAGTACATGATGGGAAACAATGACCTGTGAATGGGGCCAACGATGATTTTTTTTCAAAGTGTTTCTGTATGAAATCATACATCCTTGAGTATTTAAACCCTCCCATACTGTCAAGGCATGTGTCTAGTCTAACCATGTCAAATTTCAATGCATACATGCACATATTGAAGAAATTTCAAAGTTGGCCCCATTCATTTCTTACTATGTGCAGTCGGTGCATGACATTTTTTGTGGTTGAATTGAAAGTTCCATGGCATTTCAAGAGAGTTCCAACAAACATTCTACAAATAGAAACAATGACATTTGACAATGAGACACCCATTATGAACATTGTTGCAAACATGGACAATCTCAAAGATTATGTGGTTAGGACATCATACATCCTTGAGTCTTGAAACTCTCACGTACAGTCAAGGCATGTGTCTAGTCTAACCATGTCAAATTTCAATGCATACATGCACATATTAAAGAATTTTCAACATTGGCCCCATTCACTAGTGCTCACTATGCAGGGTTGGTGCATGACATTTGTGGTGGTTGAATTGGATGTTCCATGACATTTCAAGAGAGTTCCAACAAAGATTCTACGGATGGAAACAACGACATTTGACAAATATGAGATTCCCCATTATGAACATTGTTGCAAACATGGACGATCTCAAAGATTATGTGGTCGGGACATCAAACATCCTTGAGTCTTGAAACCCTCCCATACTGTCAAGGCATGTGTCTGATCTAACCATGTCAAATTTTGATGCATACATGGACATATTGAATAAATTTCAACGTTGGTCGCATTCACTAGTGCTTACTATGTGGGGTCGGTGCACGACATTTGTGGTGGTTGAATTGGAAGTTCTATGACATTTCAGGAGAGTTCCAACAAAGATTCTAGGGATGGAAACAATGACATTTTACAAATTAATATGAGACACCCCATTATGGACGTTGTTTCAAACATGGACGATCTCAAAGATTATGTGGATGAGACATCAAACATCCTTGAGTCTTGAAACCCTCCCATACCATCAAGGCATGTGTCTAGTCTAACCATGTCAAATTTCAATGCATACATGCACATATTGAAGAAATTTCAATGTTGGCCCCATTCACTAGTGCTCACTATGCGGGGTCGGTGCATGACATTTGTGGTGGTTGAATTGGAAGTTCCATGACATTTCAAGAGAGTTCCAACAAAGATTCTATGGATGGAAACAACGACATTTGACAAATCAATATGAGACGCCCCATTATGAATGTTGTTGCAAACATGGACAATCTCAAAGATTATGTGGTTGGGACATCAAACATTTTTTATTCTTGAAACCCTTCCATACCGTCAAGACATGTGTCTAGTCTAACCGTGTCAAATTTCGATGCATACAGACACATATTGAAGAAATTTCAGCATTGGCCCCATTCACTAGTGCTCACATGGACGATCATGTAATAAATACGACATCTATAACTAAGTATGGGGAAGGTTGACTTCTATATAACTACAATATGGGAAGGGTTTCTTGACTTCTATACTTGATTGTTTGGGGAAGGTTGTGTTTCTCTTTATGTTTATATATTTGAAGAGAGGATTAGAGCATTTAGAGTATTCAGGACACTCTCAGGATTACTTTTGAAACACAAATAAAGGGGGATAAATGCCTAGCCACGTGTATTCTTCTTCATATATTAATGTTGCATTGACATACACAACTGATTTGGAAATATAGCGATAGTATATTTTGTTTTCTTTGCCATTTATTTGACCCTACTAAGTGGGGAATTATCCCCTATCACAACTACCATTTCAATAATTTGATATCTTCATAAAAAAACCATGTAGAGATTTTACATCTATGTATGTGAAAACTAAGGAAAAATGCATTGAAACCAATCAACCATCCATCACCATTCTAACCATAAACACCATAGAACTCAAAAATATGTTTCTTAATTATATAGAAACCCAACAAAAATCATAGAGAAAAATCACTAATCTAGGTTGTATTTTTCATAATCAATTTTGGGATATAAGTAGTAATAGTGAAATGGTAGAAAACTATGTGAATGTTAATTGGTGTAGTTAATTAACAAAACCAACAAATTAGTATGGTAACAAGACACTATGGATCAAATCAAAGAGCATGTTTTTTTGAAAATTGAAATCATTGGATTGATAGTAGAGAGGGTGATGAAAATTTGAGGTTTATGAAACTAGTCCACTAATTGGAGTAAAAATATATGCTCCAAGTCAACAACTACAGTATAATTGTAATTACGCATAGGAGGCTTAAATGTAATAAAATTAATAGTGTTTTTCGTATAACTATAGGTGATATAACATAAGCCCCATTCTAACAAAGTAACAACAATTTAAACCTACAAATAAGAATGGGTAATTGCTACCATTAAAATTTCCCTCCAATACTACTTAGACTAAGGACTAAACATAATATGAAATCATTAATTTAACCAGAAACCCAAATTGAAGGCATTGATTGTGCTCTACATTACTAAAATCAATTATTTTAGATGAAAAAGACTAAATCACTAACCCATTATTTTCTAAGTTTGATCCCTAATAAGACATTGGTTGGAAGACTTGACACCCTTAAATCTCTTCAAAATGCTTCTATTTTAGGTGTTTATATTGATGAGAGTATAAATTATGAATAAATCACTCACCTAGTTAATCTAGTCGATGAAATTGTGACCATTAAACCCCTTAATGAAAGATATCGAGGTGAATTTTGAGCTCTATTAGGAGATCAGATGGAGAATGTCTTGAACCAAGCTACCTATTGTATTAAGTCATAATTACTAAATAAGCAAAAAATCACAAGGACTACCATGTATTCATTTATCATGGATATTTAAATATGATTATTTAAATCTTCACACACCAAGTTTTTGACTAATATCCCTAAAAAGAGACCAACGATATTGTTATTAAATGGTCAAGAGACCACAAAGACTTTCATTAAATGATTAAGAGACCATCAAGACAATTTCATTAAATGATCAAGAATCTATTTTTTTCTTCATTTCTTAGGGATACTATTTCCTACACCATTCAATTACTTTGCAAACATCCCTTTGGTTAATGACATGACACAAGGGAGGGTTGGAGGGTTGGGCCTCATTATAAGGTTGTCGGTTGTGAAATTGAAATTATCAAATAAACTAATTATAAAAAATGGTTCAATGTCAAGTTTGGAAACCCTTCTAAAACACAAGATTGATAGCCTACTATAGTCTACCTATTTGATTCTAAGAGCATTTTCCAAAAGGGATCAATGGTCCACCATTGTTTTCCTCTTTTCTTCTCATAGCATTTCCTATTGTTTTCTTATTTTCCTCACTTCGTCATAATTTAATTTAAATGTTCCATTTCTTGTTGAAGCTACTTAATTTAGTTTGTAGAAAATTTGATCAATTGTAAGCGATTCAATTGGTTTGACCGACTTGCATTGCAAGTTCAGGAAAATAACATTTTGAAGCCTCCATAGATATGAGTTACCATTCTATGGTAAACTTTAAATTATACACAACTGAGAGTCCCATCCCTTCTTAATGCTAGTTTTTTGTCCATCTTGATAGTGAATAATTAATGCTTGTGAAGCACGATCTCTTATGCAAATATAGAAAAATTAATGTTCATTGTGAGCTTATTTTCTTTAGATAAGACACGTGATAATTAATGGCACTTTTATCCTTCTCCTCCTAGTCCTCCAACTCAATCATGCTTGGAAGACATGGTATGTCTGAGGTTATATCCATATAGAGAGTCTTTGTTGAAGAAGAGCGATGCAGAAAAATTGAAGCCCTGGTTTTATAGTCCATACAGAGTAGTACAAAGAGTTGGGAATGTAGCCTACGAGCTTAAGCTTCTAGAGGGGAGCAATATCCATAATGTTTTTCACATGTCATGCCTAAAAAAGGCAGTAGGACAACATGTGACCACTTCCGCAAAGTTACCCCCATTGGATGAGGGGCAATTCATTTTGATTCAGGAAAATATTTTGGATGTCAGGGAGAGGAGATTAAGGAGCAGAGTTATCAGAAAGCTCTTGTTCAGGTGGAGAGACTTGCCAATAGAGGATGCCACTTGAGAGGGAGATTAGATTTTGCAACCTCCCAATTTGCATTTTCTTGGGGACAAGAAAATTTGGGAAGGGAGGAATGTAATGTCCCCTTTTATAATGGTCTATCTAATTCTCGTAGACTATAATCGATTAAAAAAATGAATTAATAATTATTTGATGTCATTAGAGGAAAAGACAATATTATAAAATTACAATGATTAATTACACTGAAGGTGTTATATAGGGGAAGTTTTGCTTGACTTTCGTCGTCTGTCCAAAGCTAATAGAAACTTGCCATCTGTTCGTTCGTCTGTCCAAAGCTAATAGAAACTTGCCATCTGTTCGTTAACCATGATGAATATTCTCTTCAAACATGCCTTGTTCTTCACCGACTCTAAATTGCAGCGACGGCTTCAAAATATTCTCAACGTTTCTTGTCTTTCACCGACTCGAAAAAGAATGATATATTCATATTTTTCTTGTTGGATGTGCACAAACTATGGAGATGCGGAGGCTGTTAGAGTTTCCATGTAACAAATTTTCATGCTCAGATTCGTTCCTCTAGCAGATTTGATACTCCAAAACTCTTTCCTATAGATTGTTAGTATCAATAAGGGAGCACACTAGTTCGGGGATTGTTGGCATAGTTATACACCAAAATGGAGGGTGCCATGCCCTGTTTTGGCTCTCAAAATAAACAGCCTCAAACAGTCCTGTAGGTTTGCTTATTTTGTGGCAACTTCCAAACATAACAGGGACAACAGTCGTTCCTTTCTTTGGGACAGTAACTGAGTATGATACTTGGGCAGTTTGTTTATTGTTATGCTCATAATGTTCTGGTGTATGGAGTATGCTATCTATAGATATTTAGGCATTGTAATACCAGATTTTACCTTAGTTCGTATCTATAGATATCTACAGTTACAGTTTGCATCAGCGGTAATGAGGGCGTAGTTATGGGCATGAAATCTCCTATTATCTTTGATTGTTTATTGTCGGCAGAGGGTACGAGGGGCTGTTGGAGAGTTCCTGTAGCAGACTTTCATACCCCGAATTTTTTCTTGTAGCTTGGAGATGACTTGGTCCCTTGGAAATATTAATATGTTTAAAGAAATATGAGTTATCTTCTTTCTTTACTTTATAGCGTGATCATTAGTGTGATCTTTAAGGTTGGAATTTAAAAATCCATTTCCTTTGATGTTTCCATCTTGAAATTTAAAAACCTTTTATGATGTTATTTATATTTTTATAAATTAAAAAAAAAATTATGATGTTATTTATATATTTTTAAATTTTTTTATCATCATAAAAATATTTTATGATAAATAATTTAGTTATGATTTTAATCATATTTCAAGGTTTTGGATCTTTGTTGAGGTAGAAATTTGGTTGTGGCAGTTTTTTTTTTTTTTATTGGAAAAGGTATTTCTTATGTGAGGTACAAAATCATCTGGAAGAGAGGCCTATTTTTGCAATTGGGACAGAGTATCTTATTGGATTGTTATTTCTTCCGTGGATGGGCCGAGTTATAGGTTTGGGGAGGCCGATTTATGTAGGAGGAGGTCGTATTTACCTGTAGACCAAGACTCTAGTTGTTGTGGCTATATGTCATTGATCATGGACCGATTCGAGATGATAGAGGGCGCAATCTAGGAGCTGGGCTAATTCTCCCTTTTGGATAGACTATATCTGCTAAAGGGGATTGAGTTCTCCATGGTACAAAGGATATTTTTGCTTACAGCCAGGCCATATTGCTGTGTGTTTATTGTTTGTTGCATTGCTGGAGTTTATTTCATTGTGGAGGGTGTCCTTATCACTGTTATTTCCAGTTGTAAGAGGTCAGATAAATATATAATAAAAATCAGATTTCTTGTGTGGTATTTTTCCTTGTTGTTATGTTGTTTTTGTGAAGAATTTCCCTTAGTATATGGCTTTAATGTTTGGCAATGGGCATGTAATATGAACATTAAACTGGGTTTTGGAATCACTCAGATTCTTCATTGGTTTTCCTTGGCTGGAGACTTTAATCATATTTCAGGGTTTTGGATCTTTGTTGAGGTAGAAATTTGGTTGTGGCAGCTGTCTTTTTTTTTAATTGAAGAAGGTATTTCTTATGTGAGGGACCAAATCATCTGGAAGAGAGGCCGATTTTTTCTATTGGGGAAGAGCACCTTGCTGGATTGTTATTTCTCTGTGGTTGGGCCGAGTTACAGGCTTGGGGAGGCCGATTTCTGTAGGAGGAGGTCGTATTTACCTATAGACCAAGACTCCAGTTGTGGTGGCTATATGTCACTAATCAGGGACCTATTCAAGATGATGGAGGGTGAAATCTAGGAGCTGGGCCAATTCTCCATTTTGGATAAACTGTATCTGCTAAAGGGGGTCGAGTTCTCCATGGTACGAAGGAGATTTTCACTTACAACCAGGGCATATTTCTGTGTGTTTATTGTTTGTTGCATTGCTGGAGTTTATTTCATTGTGGAGGGTGTCCTTACCACTGTTATTGCCAATTGTAACACGTAAGATAAATATATAATAAAAATAATATTTCTTGTGTGGTGTTTTCCCTTGTTGTTATGTTGTTTTTGTGAAGAATTTCCCTTGGTATATGGCTGCAATGTTTGGCAATGGGCATGTAATATGAACTTTAAACTAGGCATCAAAGCTTCACTCATCCCATGAAAACTACATAAATTAAACCAAACGGAAACCCATAATTATAATAGCTCCAACAAGGGTTTATCTAGGAGGTCTAGAATGTGCTTGTAACATGTTAGTCAAAACTCTTGCATCAGAAATAAGTCACAGCAAACAAAGGAAGAGTTTTATAGTGGAACTTGTGGCCATTTACCGAGTGTTTGACGAAAATACAACACCAGAAAACTTCCAAAATACTACAGCATCAAATACAAATTTGTGACATCAAATAGGTGGGACATTGCAGAAAACCTCAAGATGGTATGAATGATAAATTACTAGAGGCACAGTTCGTTCTTTGTAGTACCGCAGTGGTAAGAAAATTTGTTGATTTATTCTAATCTTTCTGTGATGGTGGTATGGGTGGTTTGTGAGTCAAACTCTCAATGGCATTGTAGAGAATAATATGATGAATAGTGACACACATGCATGTGTCACTTCATGGGTGGATCTTTTACATATACTTACTAATTACTTATTATATTATTGGGATCATTGGGCTTGTAATATATTTTGATTTATTTATATGTTTTTTGTATTTAACTAAGATTTTACTACATTCTGCAGGAGTTATCGTTTGAGTCAGAGCAAGGTCCTTTGTCTGTTTCAGAAACTGCAGATGGAATCCAAGAGTTGGAAAGCTCAAGAGAGAGGACATATGATGATAAGTCCAATGACAAAGAAGAGAAAGACAAGGAAAAGGTTAAAGAAGTTGAAAAAGAGAAGTGGAAGGAGAGAGACACTGATAAGAAGGGAGAGAAAGAGAATGAGAAGGATAAAGTAAAAAGCCTTGATGGTGCAAACTTAGAAAGCCTCTTGCAATGACTTCCAGGTTGTGTTAGTCATGACCTTATTGACCAGTTGACAGTAAGTGACATGCTTATTATTAGATATTTCTATTGAGGTTTCTGGTGAGACATGAAACCCTATGAATATGGGAGTGCTCTATTATGATTTTTGTTGTAGGTAGACTTTTGTTATCTGAATTCAAAAAGTAATCGTAAAAATCTTGTCAGATCATTATTCAATGTACCTCGGACATCCTTAGAATTATTGCCTTATTATTCAGGAATGGTGGCAACATTGTCGACTTGCATGAGAGATGTAGCTTCAATGCTTCTGCAGCTTCTAGAAGAGGAGTTCAATTTCTTAATAAATAAAAAGGTACCTTTCTTTTCATTTTACATTTTTGGCATGGTTAACTGATACCATGTGCTACAATTATGAATCATGTGTCATAAATTTTGTTTTGAATGTTCATAATTACCTTGCCATAAAAGACCATCCTCTCTTTCTTTATCAACTCTTTCTAGTGATCTGCAGATTATTCTCTCCTTTGGTGGTTTGTGTTTTTAGATATTTCTTGTATTATTAATTAATGGCATTAAGGGAAGCTATGTGGTTATGGCCATCTATTTCAATATTGTCAGTGACGTTTTTGAAAACATTACAGGGTGCTTCATGTATTTTAGTCTTTTGTTATATTGAGATAAATTATGTTTGTTTGTTAGACATGCCATTGTCATCTTACACTATTAAGTTTTAACTGTTAAGTGTATATGTTAATCATATTTTTGTGCAGGATCAAATGAACATTGAAACAAAGATAAAAAATATAAGGTTCATTGGGGAATTAGCAAAGTTCAAAATTGCCTTGACAAGTTTTGTATTTACCAGCTTGAAGGTGAGCTTGAATGCCATTCTTTTAGGCAACAATTTCTTATCATAGGATTTCATTCCACTTTTTATGTTGTAGACAATAACATCTATGTGAGTCCATAGACTATGAGCCTTATCATGATTTTGCACAATAATTATCCTAAGGCAGGAAACTCTTCAATGGAACTGCCACAACTGAGTTTATTGAGTTCTAATATTTTGGCCATCAAACATGTGTTATGGGCTCTTAAATGAACAAATGTTTTCTAGAAAAAATATATTTTAGGAGATCCATCTTCTAATTGTATGATCTAGGTGGATATCGGGGGCCACCCACCTTTTCCAAATGGCTCAAAACAGTTTTCTGGCCATTTTGGCAATTTACTATTTTTAGCAGGTTTTAACTTCCGGGCCATTTTGAGGGCCTAAATGAAGTTTTTTCAAGATCAAGGTTCTAAATGATATCTGAAGGCATAATTGAGGCCCCAAAATGAATCTTCTCGACAATACCTTTCCAACAAGCTATCACACGCCTAAAATGAAGATCGTATGCAAAAGTTACGACCCCGGGAAGTTGATGCACCAACTTACCCAAACGGGCCCACATGACTTTTGGCGCTTCATCTCCTAGGGTTAGGTTTTTGGATGTCTAGGA
>JZKD02S2098860.1:429742-464912 GCA_000966675.3 Picea glauca
GAGAGGATTCCTCTCCAAAACATACTTGTGCACCAAAGCTGCAAATGGTTCGACATCTAGAGAAGCTAAGAGCTGCAAAATTGATAAGAATGTTGTTGATATGAAAAACCTTTTTCTGTAGTATGTTTGGGCCATGGTTGATAATATTTGTTCCACTTCAAGATATTGTGATATACTATCCAAGTGAGCTTTAAGCCTTATTCAGGAAAATATTTGAATTTTGTTATTTAATATTTCTATACGTCCAGTTGTTCATAAAGTCTTTATCTAATATCATAAATTTAATATTGAGAACTATAAAAGAAGATAGTAAAAGAACATAAAATCCTCTAATTGAAGCAATGTTTGAGGTCATTGTACTCAATTGTGTGGTTGCTATCTTTTTCAAGTGCCACAACGCCTTAACGGGAAATAATCTTAATGAGTTAGTAAAGTTCTGAACAAGTTAACCTTAGACTAGTTTGAACGATTTATGAGGCCTATTTTAGTGATTTTTGAGGTTGATTTCTACAAGGTCTTATTGAGGTGGTATTTCAAATACCGAGGCCAGGGTAGACCTAAAGCCCTCGATTTCAAGGAATCTGGAACACCATAGTTCTTATATTGGGAACAAGCTTAGTTCCAAAGGCCATTTTCAAATTTAGAAAATCCCATTTCAATTTCACATGCCTGATTTGGTCTCCAAAGCTTTGTTTTTATGTGCCCCAATTTCAAATTTATGAGGCCTAGCTTTAGATCCTAATCGAAGATTGTGAAAATCGAGATATTTAGTTGAATTCTGAGGACGAGTTTGAAATCAGTGAGGCCATTGTTTGATTTCTGAAGCTTCTTTTGGAATATTTGAAGCAAGTTTGAGAACAAAAAGTTTGTTGAAAATAGTTGTTCTATAGAGAGGAGATTAAAGCCGAAACGTTTGTTCTGAAACTGTTTTTTTGTATTTTAGTGAAGGGAGAAGGATTCTTGTAACATTTTGTTCTTCTTTGTAAATTATTACATTACATGGTCTGCATATTTTTGGTACCTGTCACCTATCAAATCTGCATTCAATGTGTACAAAGCCACAGCCACAAAATCCAACCTCAAGGGAACTCAGGAAGGCTACCCATTGTCATCTTGGTATCTCTTCCCCACTCTTTAAGTTGGGTCTCCTCCAGCACAAGGGGGGCTTCCCTAGGAATAGGATTGCTAAAGATTTATCACAAAATCTCAAGGTGAAAAGGAGAAGTTAAGTTTAGCAAAATATAATTGTAAAAGATATATTATAAAAGGGTGATGGGAGGATCAAGACACTAGTGCCAAGTCCATTGTGCAAGTGGAGTCAAAGGATAACAATATCAGGTGTCTTTTTATGTGATTGTGTGGCCTGAATCAATATTCTACTACAAACTTATCTTGCTTCCCACCAAAACAAAATAATTTTTGTAGGAATCAAAATGAAGAAAGACATCCAAATGTATATGAGGGCGTGCCCACTAATGGAAAATGGAAGATGTAGATAATATGACTTTAAAAAAAAGATACATAATGACATTTTCCAGCAATATACACAAAGGATTTAAAAGGAGACTGAATCACAATTAAATATCTTCTTAACAAAGGCACAATCTTCTTAACGAGGAATTTTTTTACCTATGTTCTAGCCCTTCCTTGACAAATTTGATGTAAATATTTCAGCCTTAGTATTGGGCAAATTAAGTACAAAAGACACATTATACCTCCCAAGAGAAACCCATAGCTTGCATAGCCTTCAAGATAATCAACAAAAGTTCAATTGGGGAGAGCTCCTAAATTCAACCATAAATCAAATGGGGAGAGCTCCTAAATTCAACTATACATCAAATGGGGAGAGAAAACCCTTATATAGGTTTCATCTCTATCTCCTCAACAATAAAGAAATATATGTTTTCCTAGATCCATCAATTCTCCAAGGAATAACAATAAAATATATTTCTCAGCAACCTCCTTACTAAAAGTAGCAATGAGTTGTTGAGATCCATATTCTTCTCCAAGAAGAAATAATAAAATATCGAAGGAAAACAATACAATAATTCTCTCATGTAACCAACTCCATGAGACAAGACGACAATACAAAAATAATGGAGTTTTTTATGCAACACACTCCAAGAATAGCACAACAAGGTGGGATGCATCCTCTAGATGAGTGTGTGGTTGTTTGACCATGAGATAAGCTTCCATATGTGTGCCAACCAACAAAGCAAGTAAATAAACATCAAGGGTGTGCTTCTCCATGTGGCACATGTGATCAAAATGTGGGGAGGGGTTTTAAAATGACATATTTGAAATTGCCACAACCCCTCAATATTTATCGGATTTTTTATTATAACCACTTTTCATAAATATTGTAGTTACTCTGCATCTAATGACATTGATCTGGAAACAATCAGAGCACTTTGTCAAAATATATTCTCTAATAAGCTAGCACACATCACTTAAAGTACCCTCCCACACATGCCATCCAAAAATAGTAAGAAGACCAAGTAAAAATCCAACGACCTCCTCAAACCAACCCAACGGAGGTTGCTCCATAAGAATATATCCATAAATGTGTAGTGTAACCAACTCAAACTACACATGTGCCTATAATGCTAGGTCGTCTCATCAAATACCATGAAAATTGTGGAATACATGCTCCATATGGCACATGTGGCTCCAAAAGGAAGATGTCCTGTCAAGATAACCATAAAATAATCCATCATGTGGTCTTCAAGGTGATGACAAGTCAACAATCCATATAATAATTCCATAAGCCACATACCAAGTCAAAAAAAGCTCAACCAACTCCAAGAAGAGGGGACGACCCTATTACCACTCAAACTCTTATTAGATTGGAAAGTCCTAACCACAACGGGAGAACCTAGAGGCAACTACTAGGAAATCCACTCATTGTCACTTCAATGGCCTTGCATTTCACTTTAGACTAAGGAGACAGGGTTTCCTAGCCTAGGGGATTATCTATAAAGTCAACTTAGCCTATGCGTTGTAGTATGGGAGTAGTATTATCTTAGGTTGCTTAATGAGGTGTTTAACCAAACAATCAATTTACCTTTAATAAATGTGACTAAGTTGCATGAAACATGGAAACGTCTAGAAGTTTCTGAAACATGAACATATGGAAACGCGACCCCCCCATAATGGGTATGTCGAGGGAAACACCAACAATCTTCCATATTCTAGATGATTTGAAATAGGTGGCCCAACACCCTCTATAATTGAACTTTGATTCAAACTTTTAGATATAGTTGATGAAATAGGTGGCCCATTACCAATATATCACCCAAGATCAATCCTTCATGGTTTGTTAACATGTGTTTATATTTTATATCGGTTCATCATATATTGTTT
The DNA here is from genome assembly GCA_000966675.3 of Picea glauca. Taxonomy (NCBI): domain Eukaryota; kingdom Viridiplantae; phylum Streptophyta; class Pinopsida; order Pinales; family Pinaceae; genus Picea; species Picea glauca. The sequence goes on from JZKD02S2098860.1 coordinate 433,106, forward strand.
CACTTCCGATCCACAGTGGTGTTCTAGATCCATATGTGAGAAAAATTTCTAGTCAACTAGCAGATTGTAGAAGCTCCTCTAAAAATAAATATTTTTTTCTTACATGGATACCCCTAGTTTTAAGAGAGAAACAATTTATCCTCTTAATTGGACATTATCAAGTTTTTGAATGTGTTATAGTTAGAAAGGACAATGTTGGAAAAGAAACGGAAATCTAGCATGAGTTGGCTTGCACTGTTCAACTTTCAGTTCCTTTGTGTAAACAAAAACTAGAATGCATTCATGCAACATTATTAGCAACTATGCTACTAGATAACTGCATTAAATATAACATAATGGGTTTTTGGATTAGGGACAAGAGGTTATACAATCCATTGTGGAAAATTGTACTTCATGTTCAACATGGAAACAAGAGGTTATACATGGTTATTTCATTTTCTTAACTCAAGAACAAAGTAAAAAAGTTTCATATACATTATGTACCAATCTATTGAATCTTGTAGAAACTCAGAAGAATATAGAACTTTATAGCTCAATTTTAATATTCCTATCTTTGTTACCAGAAACAAGAAAGGAAAAGTGGGTACAATGCAATAAATGAAAATTCTCAAGTTTCGTACATATACAGTTTTGGGTTATTTTCGAAATTTTTAAAATATATGTGAAAATAATAACTCCAAAAAAGTATCCATTGATGCTTTTTACTGCTTAACATGTTACCTTTGTATGTTCCCTCTACAATGGAAATAAAAGTTCCTACAAGGTGCAACTGAGTTCTCAAGAAGTATTAAAAAAGATGGATTGTTAGTTTATGGTTATGTTACAAGTAGATTTGATGTGTTCCGTTACCATTGAATTTGTTGTGATTATCATCGCTCCATCACTATTTATAAGAACAATAGGTCTACCTCTAGATATTCTAGAGGAAGACAGTCGATAGTTGAGAGTCAACTTAGAGGTCAACTGGGTAGTCGAGTAGTCGATTGGGTTAATCAAGACAATCAAGTTGTAACACCCCATTTGAAATATTTCCGAAACCTATGGGGATGGGATGCAACCCTGGTTCAAAAATCTCAATATAAATTTGAACCCATTAAATTCTAAAGTCATTTCAATTCATACATGCATGCAATTAACTAATGTATTAGAAATAAACATGCACATACTCATTTAAATTGAGGATTCCATTTCGAAATACATTCATAAGCAGAACTTAAACTTAAATGTAGAGTTATAGATGGATATTTGACAGAAAAGATTGAACATTGGTTATCTTCTCACCAATATGGTCCAAGAAATTGGTTACGTATAAGTAATTTCCCACCTTAGACTTAACCAAGCTATTCAAAACTAAGCACTCCAAGCCACCATCTAGTCATCAAATAGTCATGGAATTCCCATCCATTGAGGAACTCCAAGCTTATTGGAGTCCATGGACAAGATCTCTTGGAACATTTGTGAGGTCGTACCATCCAAATGTGATGAAGATTAAAGGGTGCATTAGAAGATYAACACAAGTTTGTGCACTAGGGGATTAAAGTCTTCAATTGTGACCAATCAAATTCAATCCATAGTAAAAAAGAATATCAAAGAACTAATATGGGTACACCTAAACCTGTAGAGTAAGGATATGAGTGGTTATCTTGGTGGGCATTGTGAGCATTACATTAAGGTGGTTGATGCTTCATTCCATGTTTTGCATCTCACATTCATTAGTCAATTGGGGATTCACATTCTAATGAGGTGTTGAAAGACCCCATTCTAAGTCAACACTCCATCTCCTTAGAAAACTTTAGCTAATGAAATGAAATAGTTAGTCCTTCGTTTCCTTAGAAATCATTAGCAACTACAATGAGGATGTCAGCCTTCCACATATTATCTTATCAACCCTTGGCTAACAAAGAGACATTAAGTCATTATAGGCGATTACTTTTTTCCATTCAAGCATTAAAAGGCCCTCATGTCAAGAGTGAATACTTTGTTTCAGTGAGGCATTGAAAGGCCTTCATACTACGGGTGAAGGGCATTGTATATTGGTTTCGATAAGGATCTGAAATGCCACATTTGTTGGATTAATGGGGCATTGTGTCATGGTGAGGCTTTAAAATATCTTCTTATGGTTTGGGTACTATGTTCCAATTAGGCCTTGAAAGGTAGGTCTACTTGGTTCTAGTAAGACTTTGACCAACCTGATTTGGTACGTCACTTGGGGTGCATACTTCATTCCAATAAAGCCTTTAAGTTCCTTTGATTTAAGGTGGTTCTAAAGGGTATTCCATTTGATTCTAGAGTGATCATCCCTTATCTTATAAAGGATAACATTTTAAGACCAATGCTTCAAATAATAAGGCCTTGCTTGAAAATAAATTTTATTTGATTCTAGTCATACATCGTGCCAACCTTATTTAGGTCTTGTAAGACATTAAATGGGTTATTAGATATCATCATAGAAAATGTAAGGTATTGGTCTTTACCTCCTTTACATAAGTTTGTTTTTTTTCTCTCCAAAATGAATTAGAGTTCTATTAAGGGATGTTTGCCCCAAAGCTCTTAATATGGAGAAAATTTCCTCTTTGCCCCAAACATCATAGGTTGATGACTGAAGCTTCACATGAGATAGTTCAAAATCCACCTCTCACCCATTTGTTCAATGCAAAGGTTGATCCAAAATGGATCATGAGACAAAGTCGAGATGATTTTATAGATTGAAAGTGTTTTTGACCAATGTTGAATTCTAGGGCTTCAAACCCATGAGATCAAAAGCAACTTATAGAATTTTGATGAGACATATGTGAAAGGGGAGTGGATCATTGTGTCTTGACTATGACTTTGTGGTCAGTGGATGATGAGTTCATAGTCCACTACACTCACAATTTTTTTTTCTGCCGTTCTACAATGCACTGTTGTGTTTCAATGACACCATTTAGACACTGCAACGAAAACTAAGAATATTTTGGTTCTAAGATGTTCATAGTGGATCATCTATATATACATTTTTAGCTGCAAAATGTTCTCTTCAATGTGAGAGATGATGATAGGATACTAACTATTGTTGTTGGCCCTCAAATTCACACTTCAAAATCTTTTATTTATTTTTATCCATAAATGTTTTTGATTAATTAATGGGAGCTATTAACCCCAAATCTGCACACTTTAATGTGGGGGGGGAGAGATTTGAACCAAGCAACACTTTTATGCAAAATCAAAGACTTGTTGGTTTTTGGATGATCTCCAACCACATTTTATAATATAATTATAACACTTTTGGGTAATTTTTAATAATTTAAATTGGAGGAGTAAGAGGTTTCCATGTCTTTAATTTATACAGCCTTTTGGTATCCCTTCTAAGATAAATTTGTATGTTGTGTGGAAACTTAAACCTCGAATTTGTTGGGGTAATTAATTAAAATGATATTCTTTAGACCTAACTCCACAGGAAAGGTGGAAATGATTCCTTGAGGCTTAAACATGTGGCCATCAAATGCCTTCAACATGGTGTTGGAATGCACAAGATCTGGGGAATCGATATCTCTCCAACATGACATAAACATAATACAAGTGGAGGCCCCTTCATCAACAATAGTTTTGAAGATATTCATCCCATGTGAGACTACTTGAATTTGAAAATAAATATGGTGGGGGAGTCTCGCCTAACTTTGGTCCATGTCAAATGTAATTAAACTAGTATATGAAGTGTCCACCTCTCGTATAGTAGACAACGATGATCTTCATTGCATTGGACAACATCGAAGGAATTCTAGGGCTGACATGGCACATGGTGTCTGAGTTAAATCTTCCACAATACTATAATTATGGGCAACCCATGCATTGGGATTATGTGTAGACCTAGGAAGCACACCCTTTGGTGGGAAAAACACTATGTCAAGTGATGGCTCTTCTATTTGGAGAGGTCCAACATGCTGGGAAGTAGACGTAGGGTCCTTATTCAAAGAGTTGCTCTCTAGATTATCGTAATTACAAGTCCATACTTCTAAATTGACCATTTGGCCACACATGTAAATGTTGGCACTTGATGACATGTACTTTATTCAATAGTCTAAAGGATGGCAATTGAATGGGCAATACTTTCTAGGAGGGCCTCTTGAGACCTCCAAGTACTTTCTTCAATAGTCTAAATCTACCCAAACACATTTTTCTCGGACTTCACTCTCCACATTGAGATTCCTTGCCCTAAGTCCTCACAATCTTAAATGAGGGAAACCCCCTTCATTCCGAGGAAACATGGCTTGAAGTGAAAGAGGGTTAGTGAGGTGACAAGGGCCTTCCCTCTAAGTTACACATGATTTCACTTGATCTTTCATAATTTAGCTCAACAATTGTGAGTTCATGTGATAACACACTTGAGACATATCCTATAGATCATAAAACTCATTAGACAAGACTCCCTTTACCATTGGAAGTTAGTACTCCTCCTCAACCAAGTTTGCCTAAGAACGATGATATAGATTTAAATATTGATATGGCTAGTATCTTAGCAAAGGTTAATGTACCTGTCCCTTTCAATATTGATATTGTATCTTTTTTTTAAATACCTACAACAAAGTCGCTATTGCGACATCTTGAAGTGTCGCTCCCATAGGAACCACATTGGAGATTATACCTCTTAACGTCTCTCTTGCCACGTCCAATACATATCTCTTGCCACCTCTACGATGTCTCTCTTAACACCTCCAAGATGTCAGTCTTGCCACCTCCCAGACATTGCTCTTGCCACCTCCAAGACGTCTCTCTTGCCACCTCCAAGACGTCGGTCTTGCCACCTCCAAGACATGGCAAGAGTGATGTCTGGGAGGTGGCAAGAGAGATGTCTTGGAGGTGGAAAGAGCAGCATTTGGGAGGTGTAAAGAGTGACATCTTGGAGGTGGAAAATGCGATGTCAAATCTGCATTAAATGTCTCAATAGCGACGTCATATGAAACGTCGGAAAAGAGACGTAATGTGAAACGAAGTTTGAGAGGGTCAGTTGTTTGTCATTCTCCCAACAATATAAAGTGGAAATTGCATCAAACGTGCCATCGTAATTTGACCCAAATGTACTAGTGTCTTACCCTCTTACATGAATTAGCAGACGTGTTTCACCCACCAACTGGCCTTCCCCCATGTCGTGACATTGCACATTCCATTGATCTCATCCCAGGAAAAAATCTTCCCAACTCACTCACATATTGTCTGGTGCCCAAGGAAACCACATAAATTGAAAGACAAATTGGCCAAATCCTGGATTTAAGCCACATCAAACCCTCATCTTCTCCTTGCACCTCACCAACCTTCATTATTCCCAGGAAATACACCTCTGAATAATGCCTGGTGACTGACTACAGATCCTTGAAAAAAGAAACCATCAAGAATAGATATCCACTCCCGCAAATCAAAGATCTCCTCAACCATCTACAAGGAGCATCTGTCTTCCCAAAGATGGATACGACTTGAGGTTACCATCAAGTGCACATGCACCACAGTGATATCTAAAAGAAAACGTTCAAAACTAATTTTGGTCTGTATGAATGTCTAGTCATGCCTTTCATCTTGACCAATGCACCAGACACCTTTATGCGGCTCATCAACGACATTTTCTGACCACACCTCGGTAAGTTTGTTTTTATTTATCTTGACGATATTCTGATTTTCAGCAGATCTTGGGAGCAACACTTGCAACATCTGTGCACGATCTTGGAATTATTGCGACAACACCAACTGTAGGTAAAAGAGAAAAAAACATACTTTTCTCAGACTTCAGTATACTACCTAGGCTTCATTGTGGACTTGATAGGATTTCACCCGTATCTGGCCATATTTCAAGCTATTTCTGCATGGACAGCCCTAACTTCTACACAGCTTCTGAAACATTTTATGGGCAGCATCAATTTTTATCACAAATTCATATACCATTTCTCAAATTTGGTGTGCCCTTTGCATCTAATAACCAACAAATACAAGTTCTTATGGTCTCCAGATGCACAACATCACTTTGAGAATATGAAACAACCATTATGCTCAACACCAATCCTTCGCTTACGATATTTTCTACAAACATCCAAAATTGATTCCGATGCATCTCAGTGTGTGATTGGTGTTGTACTTAAACATGGAGGTCAACCCATTTCCTACCATTCAAAGACACTCTCAACAACAAATATCAACTACAACACTTATGACAAGGAATTTTATAGCTTGGTCTAGGTGTTGAAACAATGGAGCCATTACATTCTGGGCAAAAAGACCATACTACACACAGATCATCATCCACTCATATGACCATACTACACACAGATCATCATCCACTCATATTCATCAACTCCCAGAGAAAAATACAAGAACAACGTCATCTCAAATGGGCCGCATACATCCAAAAATTTCACCTGGTCATTAAGTACAAGAAGGGAACTGCAAACAAGATGGCAGATTTATTAATCCAACCACCCACACAAGTGATGAATATATTGGCAGTACATTGTGCAACCTATGAGAGTTGGAAAGAGATGTACACATCAAATCCAAACTTTAAAGAGATATAGATAGAAATACAACAACCCACAATAATCAACCAGACACCGTTCCTTGATTACACCATTTGAGACAGATGGATATATCGTGTTAATCAATTGTGTGTTACGCAATCAAATGGTCGTTTGATTCTCATTAGGAAAGCACATGCCTCTTCCTATGGAGGCCACTTTGGCAATGCAAAAACACACCTTCATATTGAACTCCATTTCTATTGTCCCGCTATGTCTAAACAAGTGGACAGTTTCATTAGAGCATGCGCTCTTTCTCCTCAAATCAAACAATCTAACTGGAAACACGACCTATATCAACCTTTGTCGATTTGTTCATGCCCATGGGAATCAATTTCTATGGATTTCCTCAATGGACTCCCGACCACTCTTGGAAAGCACAATGCAATTTGGGTTGTGGTATGTAGATTTTCAAAGATGGTGCTCTTTCTCCCATGCCACAAAACAACGTCTGCTACACAAACCACTAAACGTTTCTTCTGCCATGTGTGGCCACATTTTGGTCTACCAAGCAACATCATTTCGGATCATGACTCACATTTCCTGAGTACATTCTCGTGTAAACTATGGTCATTACTTGGTTTCCATCTCAAGTTTTCAACAACTTTTCACCCATAGACCGACGAAAAAACCATGGTGGTCAATCGAACCTTGGTTCACACTTTTTGCAGCTCAGTCATCAATAATAATCAATGGTATGTTTATATTCACATCTTGAAGCATAGCTAGAACAAAGCGACACATTCTTTCATGGGATTTTCCCCATTTGAGGTCTTCTTAAGGTTCTAGCCATTAGAACCCATAGATTTTCCCATCAATTTGACCCCATCTGTATCAGTGAAACATCCTAAAGACCAACAAACAACTCAACATTTCATACAAAACCTAGCACAACACCACAATCAAGTGAAAAAATCACTGCAAGCTGCACAAGAGAATGCCAAAAAACACCATGATAAACATAGAATAACGTTACATTTCCAGTCAGGGGACAAATTTTGGCTACAAATGGACAAGTAATGCTTCAAAGGGAGACATCATAAGCTGCATCCATTAAGTTATGGCCCATATACAGTTTTGGATCGCATAGGATAAAATGATTATCGGTTGGATCTCCCACCACATTTGTGCATTCATGACGTGCTCAACGTCAACAATCTGAAGCTCTTTGAGACACTAATCCTTGAAGACATAGTCACTGTCATACATCTAGTGGAAAACATTCCATATTTTCAACATCCGTTATTGATGGATCAAATTTTGGATAGGAATCCCAAAACAACATGACAACAACAACATGTTTCCTATATAGTCAGCAGGCAAGGACAAACTCTAGCACAAGCAAAGTGGATGATAGCCGAGACAATGCAATGACGGTTTCCTAAGTTTCTGATGAAAGAAGGGATGATTTTAGATCTAAATAAGGAGGAATTGGACCAATAAGGAAGGACATCAACCTTCCATACAGAGCACACATCAAATTCAAGTCATGCATAGCGAGACAGAAGAAAAGTAGAAGTAATTCTATGTCTATTTTATGACAGCGTCAGTCATCCTTTTTGTAATAATGAATATGTTAGTATAAGAAATAAGAAATATGCCTAAGTCTATGTAAGAGTCAGTATGTCAATAAGATTGTGGAAATTTCTCTTGCGAATCTGTTAGCGCAGAGAATCACAGAAGAAAAAGGAAACATCTTCCGTTCTGGGGAGATTAATATTGTTTTAAAAAAAATCTCAACGATCTAGTAGAGTTTGATGAAGTTTTTTGTTGTCTCTCTATATCTTGTCATATCTCTTCTATGTTTTCTAATTTTTTTTTTCTGGTTTTATTGCTAAGGGAAAATCGTGAGGAGAAAGTGCTGAGGGAAATCTCTGCTGTTTTTTTATTTATTTGTTTTTCTAGTTTTTGTGCTGAGGGAAATCGTGAGGACAATGTGCTGAGGGAAATCATGAGGACCGAAAATGATTTGTGTTTTTGTTGAGACAACGAGTGAAGAAGATATATTACGCACCATAGGAACTAGTGTGCCTCTCTCTTTCTCTGTGATTCGATTACCCCACACATCATCTCTTTAAGCGCCCTCTAGAAAACATTTGGCATCATACAACACAGGAGAATAGCACCCACACTGAACAAAGGGGAAATTCCCTGCATCCGTGGTCTTCTTTCGTTCATAAAAAGGAACCCAGACATCTATCTCATCTCTATATCGTGCCCCTCTTCTCCAATCATTGCCCTCCATACAAATCATAATCCTCCATAAAGGTTGTGTGATGTCTGACCCTTATCTGACACAGGGTACCTACAGAATAATCCCTGCAAGTAACCTAAGTGTTACATAACTCAATAAACTAATCAATCATGGTATAACCAATGCACAGGCGAACAATCATAAGTCAGGTCCACCATATGGGTAGGGTAGAAAAGCCTAAAACCTTTAAAGTACCACCTCTCATGGAGGAAATGGCACTAGCAAGATCCCCAGAAACAAATAGATCCCCAAAAATATCTCTGACGCTAAGAAGCTATCGAGGGGATATCCCTTCAACCAACCTCATGTGACCTCATTCTTAACTCCATTGTAAGAATATCCTCTTGATATTACCTATTATACAATGGATTTCTCCACTCTCTTAGTCATACACATATGTTTATTTAATATCCTTGGAGAATTTTACTCACAAAATCTTATTCCAAGGCTCTAAATCCTAAGCTAGTTTATGCACCCTAGAAAATAAAATCATTACTAATCAATATTAAATTATAGCGTTAATATTAATGGCCTTTCTTACTCAAAATGTGCGGTAATGAAACTAGTGATGTTATGACTTAGCAAGTAAAATAAATGACTATGAATACAATGCAAAGTCCTAACCTCAATTTCAAATAAATGATATGCTTCAAAAATACAATTTTCAATTCAATTATGCAATTCTTAATAAAATTCAATCTTTCTTTGCATGCACTAAGATAAATGAAAAATAATCAAGAGATCAAAATGCCAATCAATGTAAAATGCCTAATAATTTTTTTTATTTTCAATATAAGAGAATGCAAATGCAAGGACTAAACAACAACTTGATATAAATAGTCTACTGTGTATAGACATATACAACCCAAGTAGGATATCAAAGGAGAAAAACACCTAGACCAAGATGCAAGGACAATCAAAATGAAAAGATGACGAGAAAGGAACCACCCAAAAATTCAACCAAAGACAAGTTTCATGTCATCCTACAAACACTTAACAGTCACCATAGAGACCCGAGAAGACTCATCAATCATCAAAACCTACCCAACAACCACCAAACCTAGCAAACAAGCAACATAGGTTGATGTACGCGATTGTTCAAGGGAAAAGAGTGTATGTACACAACTTGAATAAGTACAACATGTGCATGTATGCGTCTGTCAAGCAAAAACCCATGTATATGTGTCAAAACATAGCTGGGCTAAGGAGAAGGCTGAAAATCCCAGACCCAGAGTGAGCAGAGGCTGTCAAACAATCATACAACAAGAAACTCAATATGAACAAGAGAAATGTAAAGAGAAAAACACTCCAAACCCCCCAAAAGAATATTATCTCCCTAGTATGGTCGCCAATTCTGTTACGAGGAAAATCTCTCTATGGCTACGGGTAAACCACAATAGATAGAAATGACTACAGAAATCAACTCTAATCTCAAGTATGATATATAAAAAAATATGCTAACAAGACAATATAAGAGGCCTACTTCGTCTAGGCGTTCAATGAAGTCCACCGTTGAACACTTGACCCAAAGCAATAAACGTGTAACTAGTTCTCAACAACCAAGCAACGCAAGCATATGGTGATAATATATAATGTTAGCACATTCAATAGAATAATCCATCAATATTTATAACAAATATTCCCATGGAATAATAATTCAAATATTTGCGAGATATTAATTGGACGAGAAAAGAGTATTTCTATTAAGATATAATCAACGGAAGTGAATGAGTTACAAACTTCCATGTCGGCACGGTTCAGAACCGAGAAGCTAATTTCCTTCCAACTGGGCCTCCACCACTTCAATCCTCCACCAAAGGAAAACTCATATAAGAGATACCAAGGAGTTCTCAATCAATAGGGGAAGAGTTTGGGGTTTGAACAATGTGTTCATACTTAAAGGAAAAAGGGATGCAGACTCAATGTAAAGTGAATAATTTCTCCAGAGTAACTTTTCTCTCAAAGTTGAATTCTTTCTCCTCTTTTCCATAGCTCAGATTTGGCCCATTTATATCCTTCAAGTGGAATTGAAGGGCTGAGTTGAAACGTTTCCAGTATATGGAAGGTCAAGGATCATTGATCTCGTGACGTGACATTGAAACCTGACACCATTTTTTAATTTTGGGCACATTTCTCGATTTACGTGGGATGTAGTGGTGCAACCTGTGTATATGCATGTTGTAATATAGGAAGGACACATATATGTGGAGAATTCATGTTTTTATCTTTGATATTTTCAAGAAGGGACTTCAAGTCTACATAGAGAAATGGAAATAGGCCTTTTGTGCAATATTGCATAGGGTGAGGCAAATCTTTCTATAACACCCAATGGTTGAAATCCCAACCCCACCTAAAAAGGGTTTTGGTCAGTTGAGATATATAGGGATCTGTTGTATTTTTGTTGAACATAGTTAATATTGTCATCCTATGTGCAGTGATGCTTGGAATTGTACATGCATGGGATATGCACAATCATCTGGTTAAGGACCTCTGTTTGACCATCTGTGCGGGGTTGAAGGGAGTGGATTTGGTGAGCTTGGTGTCCAGCAATGACTAGAGGCTCAAAAAGAATGTGCTAAGGAATTAGATATCCCTATATGAGACGATGGTTTGTGGCATCCCAAATTGTACCCATAATCATTCAAAGAAGATATTGGCAGTGGCCTCTTCTCTGATGATCTTCTTGTAGGTGGCCAAAATCGCCATTTTAGAAAAATGATCAACCACCAAAAAAACACATTCATTTACCCTGTTTGTTAATGGAAGGCCATACATGTATTCCATAGAGATGGATTCCTAGGGCCTTTCAGGAGTAGGAAGAGGGATGTACATACCTTATTTATTAACGGTCGGTTTGGTAATGGTGTAGGCAGTGCAGGACCTGATATACTTGTTGACATCTTGTTAACATTTCGACCAATAAAAATGTTGTTGCAACACTACTACTATAGTTTTGACATTGAAGTGTCTTTCCACCTGAATTTAGTGGGATTCCCAAATCATATTCACTCACTTTATTAGTGGAACACATAGATGGCCTAGATGGCACACCAACCCATCCAGAATATGGAAATGAGTGATAGATGTGTTTGCGCCCAACATCTGGTAGGTGGTGGAGAAGTCAACATCTCAATCATAGAGTTGGGGCCACCCGTAGGTCTCATGGCCACAAGATTTTATCATCGTGGTGAGTGTTTCAACTGGAGGGTGGATGAGGAAATCAACGACGTGGATGCTTATTCCTATCTTATACTTGATGTTGATATGGAACCAATGCAAGTATGTGGACCACTTATTATGGAAGCCATTCTACAATTTTCCCTATGTATGCATGAACTGCAGTGGCTTATGATTGGCGTGGATGAATGTCTCCTTCTCGAGAATGTAATTCCTTCATTGGTGGAAGTCTTGCACAATGGAGTAAATTTCTTTTTCGTAATTAGGGTACTTACAGATAGCATCTAGTAGTTTTCACTATGATAGTCCACAGGGTGTCTGTTCTTAGTGAGAAATGTGCCCACACCATAGTTTGAATCATCTGTCTTGATCTCAAAGGGTTGTTGCATGTCGGGTAATGAGAGCACTGGGGTTGCGCACAAGTGTTGCTTCAAATCATCGAACGCTTGTTATTGTGACAGGCCCCACATGAAACTTTTCTTACCACAACCCTTGTTTACTTGGACGAGGGCCCATTCAATATGGGAGAATCCCAACAAGAACCTGCGATAGAACTTGGCAAGGCATAAAGAACTCCAAAGATCAATGAGTGTGGTTGGGGTTGGCTAGTCACGAATGACCTATATATTGGTGGGATCAACATGCACCCCATGATCATAAAAAATGTATCCTAGGTATTGGATCTTGTACATGACGAAGGAACATTTCCCCAATTTTGCGTATAGCTTGCGCTGTCACAGAGTGTATAGAACCTGCTAAATATGCTGCAATTATTTTTCCCAACTCTTGTTGTAGATGAGGATGGAATCTAGATACACCACCACAAAATAATTAGTGAAAGGCCACGATATATTGTCCATCATTCTCATGAAAGTCACTAGGGAATTTTTCAAACCAAAGGGCATGAACAAACATTCAGAAAGAGATTCTTTGGACTTGAAGGAAGTATTCCATACATTTGTCTTCTCTATTGGGAAGTGATGGTAGAAACACTTCATATCAATGTTACTGAAGTATTTCCCCCCCTTAATCTAGTAAAGGATATCGTCGATTTGGGGAATCAAGTACCGCTTCCTGACTGTAATTTTATTTAGGGCCTAGGAATCGATACAGAGTTGTCATGTCCTATCTTTCTCCTACACAAGAACGATTGGGCTTCCACATGGTGATGAGATGGGTTGGATGTGACCCTTTTGGAGAAGTTATTGGATTTGACACTTGATCTCCTTTTTCTCTAATAAAGAGTGTTGATAGACTATAAAATTGGGTAGCAATGCATCAAGGGTCATATCGATTGAATGTTTGACCTGAAAGTATAGAAGTACCCCAGTGGATGAGGAGAAGATGTCTTTGTATTCTTGCATGACCTTGTACACTTTCTTCTTATGCATGGAGAGATCACCTGGGGAGGCCATGGATGTGATTGCAACATTTTTCTCACATTGAGAGTGAATCACGAAGAGGACAAACTTCCTGGTATTAGAGATGACCTTCTTGGATTACTTGGCAAAGATCAATGAAATGGAAATAGGTCGGACTACCTCACGTATCCTGTACAATTTCTCATTCAAGGTAATAATAATATTGCAAGGAAGAGACTCATATACCACATGATGTTTCCATAAATAAGGTTGGATCAAAAGAACTTCACAAACTTCAAGGGGAGCGACAACACACAATACCTCATCTTTGAAGATATTTATGTCACATGACAGACAATATTGTTGGCTGACATGAAGATCCCTTCCTTGGTGGAGTCATCGAATGGTGTATGGTTGTGGGTGAAACGTTATCAGTAGGGACAACCGCTTGATGACTTATGCTAAGATGAGGTTCTTCTAGCTACAACTATCAATGATGAAGTGTAGTGGAGTACCCTTCACCCACATATGTGAATGAAAGAGACGATCGCCTTCCTCTAGCTCATCAAGTTCACCAGGATGGATATTGGTGGTAGGAATGGTGGAAATGGGTTCCACATCAATAACATGTCTCCCCTTTTCTATTTTTGACTCTAAATCAAAACCTGCATATGATTCAGAGCCTTTCACCTCTACCACCAATGAATTCTTTTAGCGACAATAAACAGTGTTATGCCAGGGGTTCTTATAGAAGTCACACCACTTCCTCATGTCTTCCTTCATCTTTCCATTGTACTTATTTGTTTGTTCTTACACTAGTTTTCCTAAGGTTGTCCATATTTTTTTTCCCTTTGTTCTTCATGTTGGAGCTACCCTTGCTCTTCTTCTGCATGTGAGAGGTTCCTAGAACCAAACTGTCGTGTCTTTTTCTTAATATTCTACTCAATTTTGACAACATATCAATAGGATGCACCCAAGGATGAGATGTCTCTATGCAGACCATCATGGTACTTGAGAACCATATGTCACTCAAAATCTTTGATACGCATCTTGGTGCACAAGGTATGGAATACATTGATGAACTATGGCATTGTTTGGTCTTTTTCCTATCGCAGTGTGGTCCATATTGTATACAAGTCATCATAACTTCCAACATGTTAGTATTGTTCCTTAATAACATCCCTGAAGGAACCCCAAGTGGGTGCAAATGCAAATAATAGGGATCCCTCTACTTCCTTTTTCTCACAGAAAGTATCCCACCAATATTTGACATGCGATACAACCTTGAGGAGCACAAATGTAATCTTATTTCTATCGAAAAAATTGTGGACAAAAAAATACCCTTCTACAATTATTAACCATTTATCTATGGAATCCACATCTATTTGACCTTCAAATAGAGCAATATCAAAATTGATTTGTACCTTGTTAGGATATTTAGACACTTAGGAGTTTGTTAAGATCTACTTGGTCTAATGTGTCGTTAGGTAAAAGTGTGTTTCTTAGTGTGTTTCTTTAGTATGCATTAGTGTGCATTTGTAGTTAGGAAATCCGACGGTCATGATATGTTCTTGACATAGAGTGATCCGACGGTTCATATTATCCTTGATCTTAACAAACATTGATCCATGGATTAGCCCCTGATTGGTCCATGATCTCTATTTAAAGATCCTGGAGGGTCATTTGTCGATGATCGACTGTGAGAATATCTCTTGTAAAATATCTCTGTAATCTTTTTCTTTTGTATTAATAAACTGATCCAAGTGGCCGCGTTGGTTGGGGCCGTGGATGGTTCCACATTGGGTTTTTACCACGTCAAAACATCGATGCATTGATATTTGATCTAGTTGTGTGATTAGTTACCGAAGGTGTTCGTCCTCTATTGAAATACCTATGTTGTTGAACATGGTATCAGAGCCTGTTTGAAGACCCATTCTTGTTGTAGATCGAGATCGTGGAGCTGAGTTGCCTCATCTCCATATTATGTCATTTCTGTACATTTTTGGGCTGAGAGGATTGTTCGATTCCTTATAGAGCACTCGTTTTAGTCAAGAATTGTAGTGTCCCCAAGGCCAAGCCCCATTGTAAACCATGTTCTGAAAATAATTGTAATTACATTTTATAGGCTGGTGAGCCAAGTTTTTATAAGCTGGAGGCTTATGTGTTTGTTAGGCCAGGGAGCCTAAGTGTTGAAGGCCAGGAGCCTGCTGTTGTACTTGTATGTATGCATAACATTTAATAAAATATAAACACTGCTAGGTGCAGACCAATCACGATGAATGAGTGAAGGGGGACTGAGCATCCACGTAGTGGGCAAGTAATTAGGGGCTGGAAGGTGGGAAAGGGGCTAAGTGATGAGACTAGGGGCTAAGCCTAGGGGGAATTAAGCCTGGGAATAATATTTTAATATTATTCCAAAATAACATGTACATTTTATGTTTCATTGCATCCTAAGTTTTGGAAAGGGTAAGCATGCAAAGGGGATGCAAGCGGATGGAACACATGCAGTTCCAAAGGTAACAAGTGTCAGCCCTAGTGCATGCAAATAAAACGGCCAGGAGAAGGTGTGAGAGGAGCTCTCCTCGATTCTACCTGACAATCTAAAGGTAAACGATCGAACCTCTGCAAAGGAATACCTGGGTGCATCCCTGAAAGCCGAAAAAAGCCTGGGTTGACTTCTGAGAGAGCCGGTACCACCCCTGTCTGAAAAGTTCAAACCTATGTTGACCCTGCGTGGATTGTTTGTCATGCATCCCTGACAACCAGAGCATGAGTCTATTCTATGCTAGTGGATTGGGAAATAGAAATGACCAACCATCGTCGAACCTGTAGGGAAGCCTGTGTCTGTTTTCCCCGTGAGTTGTTGTGACCACGTAGTGTTGGACTGCATGGGGTCTTGTTGGCCAGTGGTGCAACGCTCTCTCCAGGTGAGAGAGGTGATTGAGGTTGGAAGAATAGGTTGTTGGCCTATGAGGGATTCTCTCCAGGTGAGAGAGTGCGCGAAGGAAGGAGAGAACTCCTGGAAGGAACCCTACAACTGCCACAGAGCTCGGAGACTTCCGGTTCGGCCTGTTCCTATAACCCAAGGCAAGGGAGATTAGAAACCGAAGGACTGTCCAGGTGACAGAGAAGGTGTATACTCCTGGAGTGGAACATGCATGTGGGGAATGAGGTCTGTGGGCAGTGAGTGTGGGAGGTCCTTGGAGAGAATCCCTTCCTTGTGGTTGTCTGTTGTTTTCCCTGTAACCTCATCCTAGCCCAGTATTCCTTATCTCGAGGTGGAGCTTAGTCCCAACTCGGCGGTGACCCACTACTGAGATAATGAGCAGTGTGGTCTAAGGCTGGGAGGTTCGTGGAAGGCCTACACTTGGTTGGTGGATTCTACCACTGTTAAAAGATAAGTATCTGATTATGTTTTAATCATGTTTTGCATGACTCTACTGCTTATGATATCATGATTTCCGCTGTGTATATGAATTAATATGAAAAGCTAATTTCTTGCTGATTATGGCAGTAATTCATATGAATACTCTGTGTTGAATGTGTTTATTGTTTAAATGCATGTGGGTTAAGTAACATCTGTATGAGTTATGTATAAATGGTGTTATATTTTTCTTTTAAGAGCGATTAAACCTTAGTAGTAGAAAAGGTGCGCTACAGTTTGGTATCAGAGCCAAGGTTTTGACACTGAGCCTAGATGGGACAGTGGAACGATATTTAGATAGAGAATGCGAAGGGAAATTGTGTCTGGAAGGCCAATTTCGGACCCTGGTTTGCTCCAAAGTGTCAAGTAGTTACTTGACAAGTTTTTAAGCTCAGGAAGTTTAACGACGTGCGAAACGACAGTCGGGGTGGTCTATGGCCGCGGGAAAATAGGTCTCCACACCAAGAGCGTTAGAACCTTAGGATCTGCTCAGAGAGGGAGGGTGGACCCTCATGACCATCGGATATAGAGAGTATGCGCAGGGTTTAAAGCCCTTTTTGAAATTGCATAGGAGTGTGGAAATCGTGATACGTGAAATCCCGAAACAATCTACACCATAGATCGCAGGGAGAAGAACTTGATCGTTGGATCAAGTAGTTTAATAGACAGTGATTTCAGGGTTTCGGCAAATAGAAGTTCAAGATGTGTGGATGCACGAACTTCCGATGTTGAAACCTCGAAACGCTGAAAGGATCTGCGTCGTGGATCCGAGGAGGGGATCTGACCGTTGGATTCCATGCTTGGATTGGACATGGACGCATGAATGCGTACCACGTGCCAGTGAGTCGAGGAGACATGCGAGAGTGGTGGGACTCGATGACATCATTAAAAGTGACGTGGACCCTCCTGAACGTACCACATGCCATGGTGGTGAAGGACAACAATTGTGTTGTGGGCTGGAGAATAAAGTAACTCACGATTTCGGGAACTCGCAAGGTAAGGGTATGGGAGCTCGACATTGAGACTCGCGAAGTCACGAAGTAGCGAGAACGAGAGGAGAAAAGTCAACATCGCTCCGTGGGGTTTCGTGAAAGGGAGGTACCAGGGTTGGATTCCACAACTCATGAAGGTGTGAATAGCGAAGGGTGCTAGCACTTATCCCTAGACTATGGTCATGTGTAGAAGACGCTAGCGAGGAGGGAGCCATAACCGTGTCACATCTCGGGTATCGGCAGTTAGAGGAAATGAGTCGAGGGTCTTCGACTCACGAACTCACGAGATCGCAAGTTGTGAAAAGGGTGACTTGGGTTACGTATATTTAATTGTCGGATCTTCATGGACCGAGATTCCAAAGTTCTGAAGTCTCGGAAATTGGAGAGCCAGATAGAGCTCATAAAACTTTGTGAAGTTGAAACATCTTTAGTTCTTGTTCGTATTGGTTTATAAATGTTGTGGATTGTTTGTGAGGTTTTAATGGCCTGAAAAACTTTGAATTGAATTGCACAGTGTGAGTTCATAGTTCAACGAGAGTCAGGATTCCAGTTAACCAACGCCGAGTATGGAATGGGAAAAGGTGATGATTGCCTCCGAAACAGGAGATGAACGGGAAGGAAAAGATGTCAATATGGGAGTGGAAGGATCGAAATCCAATGGGAATGGAAAAGATATGGATAAGGAAGAACATATGATGAAACTCATGGAAAAATTGCAGAAAGATGCCCAGGCTTGCCTAGCTGATAGCCGAAAACTCCTGAAAATCAGGGATCGGCAGGGTGAATTCAACTTAAAAATGTTGAAGAGCCTGGAAAGAATAGAAAAGAAATTGGAAAAGGGGATTGACACAAGCAGATCAATAAGTGTCAGAACCCCTGAGGGGAGAAGGAGATCGAGGAGTGGTAACAGACATTACCGTCTCTCCCCGAAGCATTCTGGCAAGGAGACACATAGTAGTTTAAGCCCATCCCCTACCAGAAAACATCAAAAATCTGGAAAGGATGAATTGAAAGGGGATATGAACAAGATTAAGCCTCCAACATTCGATGGAGAGCATAAGAAGGAAGAAGAAGGAAGAATTGAACTGTACCAACTGAAAGGAAAGGCATCCATGTGGTGGGATCAGTTTGTGCAGGTGCAACACATCTGAGAGAAATAGGTCACTTGGAAGGAATTTAAGAGGTATTTCGAGAAGAAATACCTGACTAAAAGATACTATGACAGAAATATGAAGGAGTTCTTCGAACTCAAGTTGGGAAGTATGACCATTGATGAATATGAACGAATTTTTCTGGAACTACTGAAGTATGTTCCATTCATCAAAGACAAGGCTATTAAGATTCATAGGTATCTAAGTGGACTGCCACCTTCCATTGGTGACAAGATTCAGTATGACGATCCTAATACCATGGAAGAAATGTCTATACGAACAACAAAGAGAAAAGCCTACCTTTCAGAAGGCTTGGGATGAATAGAAGAGGTTTAAGAAAGAACAAAGGCAGAAGGGAAACATGCCTCCCTTTCTCAAGAATGGCCCTGGGGAACAGTCATCCTTTAGAGACCCCAGGAAAGTTGAAGGGGGTGAGAAGATGCCAAGGCATCCACCTATGGAGTGTTGGGACTGTAAAGGGAATCATAGGTACATAGACTGCCCCCACAGAAAAGACAAAGCAAGAACTGTCCATACTGTTCAGCAAACTAAAACAGTGGAGGATATGGGCAGTAGAATGTTGAGGATCTACACAGCCATGGACAACAAGAAAGAAGAATTTCAATCGCACATGATTGAAGTGGAAGGTACGATCAACAACCAACCACTTGTTATTTTAATTGATTCAGGGGCTAGCCATAGTTATGTATATCCTAGAGTGGTGGAAAGTTTGCATCTAATGAGAAGCAAACATGAGAAGTCTTGGTTAGTGTAGTTGGCCATAGGGACCAAGAGGAAGGTCACTAAATTGGTTAAGTCCTGTTCAGTGGACATGAAAGGAATGAGCACTAAGGATAAATTGAACATTCTACCTTTAGGCTCATACGATTTCTTAATTGGGATGGACTAGTTGGACCAGCACCATGCCCTTTTGGATTGCTGTAACAAAAGGTTTACATGCCTGAATGAGGAGGGAAATCAGGTAACAGTCCAAGGAATTCCCAGAGCCGTGGCTATTAGAGAAATCTCATCCATGCAACTGAAGAAATGTTACCGGAAAGGCTGTCAATTATTTGCAGCTTGGGTGGAAGAAACATCTTGAGAGGTAGTATCGAATTTGGAAGACCACAAAGTACTCAAAGAATTCAAATACATATTTCAAGCGGTACCTGGAATACCTCCGAAGAGAGACATTGATTTTTCTATAAATTTGATGCCTGGAGTAGCTCCAGTTTCAAAGGCTCCTTATAGAATGAGTACGCCAGAGCTGAAAGAGTTGCAATTGCATATCAAAGAGCTACTAAAGAAAGGTTACATTCTCCCCAGTGTGTCACCTTGGGGAGCCCCAGTCCTATTTGTGAAGAAGAAAAATGGGACGTTGAGGCTGTGCATTGATTTTCAACAGTTGAATAAGGTCACTGTCAAGAACAAGTATCCTCTGCCAAGGATTGATGATCTTTTTGATCAGTTGAAGGATGCAAAAATATTTTCGAAAATAGATCTTCGATCATGATATCACCAAGTGATAATAAAGGATGAGGACATCAACAAGACCACCTTTAGAACAAGGTACGGTCATTATGAGTTCACGGTAGTGCCGTTTGGACTGTCCAACATGCCTGTTGTTTTCATGTGCTTAATGAATGGAGTGTTCAAAAATTATTTGGACAAGTTTGTCATAGTATTCCTGGATGATGTCTTGGTGTATTCCAAGATAGAGGAAGAACATGAGAAACACCTGAGAATGGTACTACAGATGTTAAGAGAACACCGGTTGTACGCAAAACTGAGCAAGTGCTCTTTTTACCAAAGACATATCCATTATTTGGGGCACATTATATCTGAATAAGGGATCGTTGTGGATCTTGAGAAGGTACAGGCCATTCGAGAATGGTCAGTGCCAAGGAATGTGGCAGAAGTTAGATATTTTATGGGTCTAGTAGGCTACTATAGGAGGTTTATAGCCGAACTCTCAAGGATAGCTCATTATATCACTTCCTTGCAAAGGAAGGGGAAGAAGTTTCAGTGTACTGAAGAATGTGAGAGTAGCTTCCAGAAATTGAAGCAGTTGCTAACTAGTGCTCCAATCCTAAAGATTGCAGATCCAAATAAGGATTACGTAATGTGCATAGATGCATGTAAGGAGGGGCTGGGAGGAGTTCTCAGCCAAGAGGGATTTGTAGTTTATTATGAATCCCGAAAGTTGAAGGAACATGATAAGAATTATGCCACTCATGATTTAGAGCTGGCAGCAATCATCCACGCCTTGAGGAAATGGAGACATTACCTCATGGTCTGAAGTATTTATTTGATCAGCCGATCTTAAATGCCAGGAAAATCAGATGACTGGAGTTTCTGTGCAAATATGAATTTGATATCAAGCATATCAAAGGGAAAGAAAATAAGGTGGCTGATGCACTCAGCAAAAAAGTGCGCGAATTGCATGCTACAACCATTAGCATGTACCAGACTGAGATGAAAGATAGAATTTTGGAAGCTGCAAATGTTGATTTGTAGTACAAAAATCTTGTAGAAAAGCTACAACAGCGTGAGAGACCACAAACCAAGGAAAGTTACACCTTGGGAACTGATGGATTACTTCTATATAAAAATAGAGTATATGTACCCAATGTCTGAGAATTGAAGTTGAAAATTCTAAAAGAGATGCATAATGTGACTTATGCTAGACATACTGGATATCAGAAGATTGTGGAAGCAGTCAAAAGCCATTACTTTTGTCCGGGTCTGAAGAAAAAAATCGTTGAATACATCGCCAGATGTATGGATTGCCAAAAGGTTAAGGCTGAGCATAGGCACCCAGCGGGGTTGCTGCAGCCTTTTCCTATTCCTGAGTGGAAATGGGACATGGTAACAATCGATTTTATCACCGGACTACCCAGGACGAGAAAGAAACATGATTCAATCATGGTGGTTGTGGACAAGCTTACTAAAGCTTCCCATTTTATACCACTGAAAACCACCCACAGAGCAGCAGATGTTCCTGACATTTTCCTAAAAGAAGTTGCATGCTTGCATGGAATTCCTAAGACAATTGTGTCTGATAAAGACCCAAAATTCACTTCGAATTTCTAGAAAGGATTGTTCAAAGGATTGGGAATGAATCTAAACTTTAGTACAACATATCATCCCGAGTCTGATGGACAGACAGAGAGAGTAAACAGAGTAATAGAAGACATGTTGAGAATGTATGTGATGGATAAACCATCAAGGTGGGAAGGCTACCTGCATTTGGTAGAATTCACCTACAATAATGGGTATCATGCATCACTGAAGATGAGACCATTCGAAGCACTTTATGGAAGAAAGTGCAACACTGCAGTGAGCTGGGATAATCCAACTGACAGAGTAGTAGTTAGGCCTGAGCTGCTAAAAGAGATGGAAGATCAAATGACAAAAATTAAACATAATATAAAAGCTACCCAGGACAGGAAAAAAAGTTACACTGATAGTAACTGAACCCATAGGGAATTCAAAGTGGGTGACCATGTTTTCCTGAAATTGAAAACTAACAGGAGTTCCCTAAAGTTGGGAAGTTGCGCCAAGTTGGCAGCAAGATTTTGTGGGCCATTTGAGATCCTGGAAAGGATTGGGCCTGTTACATACATGCTTGCATTACCTGCATCTATGACTATACATAATGTGTTTCATCTTTCACTKCTTAAGAAATATGTACCTGATGCTAATCATGTTATCGATTGGAATGTGATTCAGGTGGAACCAGAAGGTTTCCTGCAAGTGCATCCTGTGCGCATATTGGACAGGAAAAACAAACAGCTCTGGAATCGAGCTATAGAGCTTGTAAAGGTCCAGTGGACCTGGTACGGTCCTGAGGACGCGACGTGGGAGCATGAAGATGTTGTGCGAGAAGAGTACCTGCATCCTTTTGAAGATTTTGAAAGACTTGCAGAGATAGTGTAAGTTGCACTGAGGATAGTGCAAAAATAAGGGGAGGGGGATTGTAGTGTCCCCAAGGCCAAGCCCCGTTGTAAACCATGTTTTGAAAAGAATTGTAATTATGTTTTATAGGCTAGTGAGCCAAGTTTTTATAAGCTGGAGGCTTATGTGTTTGTTAGGCCAGGGAGCCTAAGTGTTGAAGGGCAGGAGTCTGTGGTTGTACTTGTATTTATGCAGAACATTTAATAAAATATAAACACTGCCAGGTGCAGACCGACCATGATGAATGAGTGAAGGGGGACTGAGCATCCACAGAGTGGGTAAGGAATTAGGGGCTAGAAGGTGGGAAAGGGGCTAAGTGATGAACCTGGGGGCTAAGCCTAGGGGGCTTAAGCCTGGGAATAATATTTTAATATTATTCCAAAAGAACATGTGCATTTTATGTTTCATTGCATCCTAAGTTTTGGAAAGGGTAAGCGTGCAAAGGGGATGCATGCTGATGGAACGCATGTAGTTCCAAGGGTGACAAGTGTCAATCCTAGTGCATGCAAATAAAACAGCCAAGAGGAGCTATGAGAGGATCTCTCCTAAGTTCTACCTAACGGTCTGAAGGTAAATGATCGAACCTCTACAAAGGAATACCCTGGTGCATCCCTGAAAGATGAAAAAAGCCTGGGTTGACTTCTGAGAGAGCCGGTACCACCCCTATCTGAACAGTTCGAACTTGTGTTGACCCTGCATGGATTGTTTGTCACGCATCCCCGACAACCAGAGCGTGAATATATTCTATGCCGGTGGATTGTGAAATAGAAGTGACCAACCATCGTCGAACCTGTAGGGAAGACCCTGTCTTTTTTCCCCGTGAGTTGTTGTGACCACGTAGTGTTGGACTACATGGGGTCTTGTTGGCCAGTGGTGCAATGCTCTCTCCAGGTGAGAGAGGTGATTGAGGTTGGAAGAACAGGTTGTTGGCCTGTGAGCGATTCTCTCCAGGTGAGAGAGTACGCGAAGGAAGGAGAGGACTCCTGGAAGGAACCCTACAGCTGCCACAGAGCTCGGAGACTTCTGGTCCGACATGTTCCTGTAACCCAAGGCAAGGGAGATTAGTAGCCGAAGGACTGTCCAGGTGACAGAGAAGGTGTATACTCCTGGGGTGGAATAGGCATGTGTGGAATGAGGGTCTATGGGCAGTGAGCGTGAGAGGTCCTTGGAGAGAATCCCTTCCTTGTGGTTGTGTATTGTTTTCCCTGTAACCTCAGCCTAGCCTAGTATTCCTTGTCTTGGGGTGGATCTTAGTCCCAGTTCGGGGGTGACCCACTGCTGAGCTAATGAGCAGTGTGGTCTAAGGCTGGGAGGTTCCTGGAAGGCCTGCACTTGGTTGGTGGATTCTACCACTGTTAAAAGATACGTATCTGATTATGTTTTAATCGTGTTTTGCATAACTCTACTACTTATGATATCATGATTTTCACTGTGTATATGAATTAATATGAAAAGCTAATTGCTTGTTGATTATGGCAGTAATTCATATTAATACTCTGTGTTGAATGTGTTTATTGTTTAAATGCATGTGGGTTAAATAACATCTGTATGAGTTATGTACAAATGGTGTTATAGTTTTATTTTAAGAGAGATTAAACCTTAGTAGCAGAAAAGGTGTGCTAGAGGAACACTTTTCGTTTCACTCGAAAATGTTTATGTTTGTCCAAGATGTTGACATTTCAGTCAGATCCAAAGGAATAAATATTGAATACGCATTTTTTAAATTTTTGTAGAGTATCATTTTGGTTTTATTTTAGTTTTGTATTATTTATTTATGATGATACTCCTAATGGTGACAAAGGAGAAAAATATAAAGATAAGAAGACGGACAGACATTACAACTTTTGTGATAAAGATGGTCATGATGAGTCCAAATGTTTCAAGAATATGGCATCTTTAGAAGCAATGATGAAGAAGTAAAACATGATCCAGGTGTATATCGGTTGCTACCCACCTATTTCACTGGCTCAAAAAACAGTTTTCCACCTTGGTCATTTTTTGACAGTTTTTTGGGTTCCAAACTTCTGGGACCGTTTTGAGGCCCTAAACGACGTTTTTGGGGATTTGGGGTCTAGGTGAATTCCCAAAGCACTAACTTGGGTAGTCGAAATTTTTTCTTCTCGGTTAGACCTTTCCAATGGGCTCTCATGCTACTAAAACATAGATCATATGAAAAATTTGTGACCCTGGGAAGTTGATGTACTAACTTACCCAAACAAGGCCCACATGACTTTTGGCGCTTCATCTCCTAGGGTTAGGTTTTTGGATGTCTTGGGTTTTTGACATTCTTGTTTATTATAAAAGGCCTTTGGAGCCTCATTGTAACCATATTATTGTGAATGAGTGAAATCGTCACATCTCTTCTCAGAGATAAGCCACCACCATTCCAACAATCTTGTTTTCCGCTGCAATTTACAGTTTCAACTTATTTCCTTGTTGAATAGAAAACTAGTTTTAATGTATCTTTGTTATTTTGTGTTAAGAATATTTTAATGATATGTATTCATTTTTTTCTACTCATAAAATCCATATCAGTGGTATCAGAGTGATATACTCCTTGTCTTCTTAATACATGTCCCCAACAAGGTCAGGGTACAAAGAATTGGGTCTTGAGCTTGTTCCTCTTGAGGAAAAAATATATCGCATGCCAAAGAGACCTCTCATGGTAGGAGAAAATAAAGATGATGGGACAAGAGATCCTTTCAAAATTATTCTTGAGGAACCCCTCACACAACAAAGGAACAATATGATGGATAGTTTCATGCAAATCCTTCGGTGGATACCAACAGACAATGCATCTTCCTCAAGTGGTGGCATTGCCCCCTTCAAGGTACAAATCAACTTAGATATTCCTATATTTGAAGGTTAAAAAGACAAAAATGTTGTATAAAAGTGGTTGAATCTACTACAAGGTTATTGTTATGTCCATAACTTTTGGATTAGAGAAAAGATTACTTTTGCACTCCTCAAAGTCGTTCCCCGTGTCAAAGATTGGTGGGAAACTTTCTGTGAGGAAAAGGAAATAGGGGAAACCTCATTATTTACAGTCACGACCACCTATAAATCCTTCAAGGATGATATTAAGGAACAATACTACCCTGTCAGGAGTCATGACGACTTGTATACCAAATGGACCACACTTTGGTAAGAAAGGGACCAATCAGTGTCTGAGTTCACAAATATCTTCCATACCTTGCACACGAAGCTGGGTATCAAATATTCAGAGTGACATCTGGTGCTTAAGTATTGCGGTGCTCTGCATAGATACATTCATACCGAAATAGAATTTCTAGACATCTCTTCCTTGGGCGTATCCTACCGATATTACATCAAAATCGAGCATAAGCTCAAACAAAAGACAAGGCAATTTGGGCCTGGGAACCCATCACAAAATGAGCCAGGAAAGGGTGGCCCCAAACCATAGAACAAAGGAAAAATAAAATATGGAAAGTATCAGGAAAACCAGTCCAAGCCGCAAGCAAACAAGGACACTAGAAAGACAAATAAATATACTGGGAAGTGGTGCAACTTCCATAAGAGCCCTTGTCATAACACTGCTAACTGTCGATCAAGGTAGTCACCGGTGGCCGAAGTGAAATCCTCTGAATCAGATGTAGGTTCTGACTCTGATTTAGAACCAGAAAGAGGAAGAAGGATCATTGACGAGGAACCTAGTGCCACAGTTGCTATGACCAAGATCCAACATGGTGAACTAGACGAGCTAGAAGAAGGATAGTGCCTCCTCCATTTGAAGATGTGGGTAAAAGGCACCCCACTATATTTCATCATTGATAGAAATAGACAGAGAACCTCATATCAGCAGAGGTCGTCAAGCAGTTAGTTGTGCTGACAATGCTGCACCCACAACCCTACACCACTGGATGGCTCCTCCAAAGAAGTGATCTCTACATTAGCCAACTATGTCAACTGTCGTACGACATCAAGCCTTTCAAATATGAGGTATTGTGTGATGTTGCTCCTCTCGAAGTTTGTAATGTTCTTTTGGGCCAACCTTATTTATGGAAACATCATGTTGTATATGAGTATAGGCCTCGTAGTGTTACTATTACTTTGAACATGAAATTGTACAGAATACCCAAGGTAGTCCCTCCTAGTGCTATTTCCTTGATCTCTGGTAAACAATGTAGGAAGGTCATCTGTCAGATCGAGAAATTTATCTTTTTCATGATTCACTCTGAGAGTGAGAAAAATATCACAGCCACATTCAGGTCCTCCACGGTTGATCTCTCCACACAACCGAATCAAGTGGACAAGGTCATGGAAGAATACTCAGATATCTTATCCTCTCTTACCAAGGTACCTCTGCACTGCCAGGTCAAGCATCCCATCGATCTGACCTCAGGCTTACAGCTACCTAATGGGCTAGTCTATCATTGCTCGATGTTATAAAACAAGGATATCAAGAGGAAGATATGTTGGCCCTTGGTTATGGATTAAGGAAGAAAGTGAATAAAAAGGAAGAGAGAAGAAAAAGTACAAACTGCACGGAAGGCGCATTGACTGATATTGGGTTTGAGTGTCTAAAGAAGAGGAAAAGAAGGAGCGAAGTAAGGGAAAGAGAGTCATTGAATGAGAGGATCGAGGGAGACATATCAGTAGGGAATATGGATTGTGGAAAAATCAGCAAGTGGAAAAATCCACCAATGGATGCATTGGAGCACCTCGCGAGAAAGAAGGAAAGATAGGCTGGTGAAGCCTGGGAAGTACAGGTCAAGTTGAACTAGGGTATTAGTCACCTAAGGTTTTGGATCTATGTTATTTATTTTGTGTTCTTTTACCTTCTGATATACTGTTATCGCATCAATGTGTTAGATCTGAGATATAACTTGTGCAGTAGGTTTAAGGGAGATAAAGAGTAACTAGATCTCTGTGTGGTGTTCCTTTGAGTTCACTTGCATTTCTTCTGGTTGTAGACACCTATGTCCTGGAACCCCCTATTTCTACTTCGGGTGAGACTACACCTACTTCACAGGTGTTGTTGAAAGGGCCAGTAGTTAGGGTTTTTTGTTGTGTTGTTAAAGATGAACCCTGGGTCTTCCCCTGTGCCAACAAATGGTTCCATTGCCAGGACTGAAATCTTCTTGAGGAAATGTCAAGGTGGTTTCCATCGAAGACAGAGATTCATAAGTGGATATAAGAACAATAGAGAGACTTCGTTGAATATCATAACAAGAACCCTAACTTGAGTATAGATGATTGGTTGGGAAGGTATATCTTTATTGATATACACGAGAGTTTCTTTGGAGGAATTCATAAAGAACTATACGAGTGGTTATCCAAACTAGTAGATACCAAGTTTGAGATCATATTTAGACCACCTGTGGTTTGGACATTGGCATTTATCATGAAGTTCAAGAGAGTTGATAACGCCATGTCAAGAGCAGTAGACCATTGGTTTGATAACACGATTGGAGGGTACATTACCGACTTTGTTATTGACAGAATAAAGTCATATAGCCAAGCAGAGAAATATTTCTTTAAGGGATCTAGAGGAAAATTTTACACTTTTTGAAGTTGAAGATCAAGATGATATTGCATGAGAATAACATCTTGAATATACAGTAATTGGTCAGATTGAGGAGATAAAGTTCAAAAACTCAAACAGTGACAATGACACAGAGGTGGGACATACAAGTAGTGGGAGAACCTTCAGAGAGGTTCTTCTAGTAAACATGTTTGAGAAGAAGAAGGGTTCTATAGTGGAGAATAAGAAGAGATATTAAACGATGAACAATCAAGATTCGTTGGAGCAGAGGAGGAGAAGACTGAAGAACCTCGCCAAGAAGAGTTAGAGACTTCAGGAACTGTGCTGACTATCGAAGTAAGTAATATTACTCCTCTTGTTGTTTTAGCATCGTTAAGTAACTAGAGTATTCATAGTTACCGGAACACTCAGAGCATTGTTACTAGAAGTTCAGTACATACTCAGTAAAGAAACCTAGGAGGATCTATGGAAGATGAAATGAGACTACCTATCTTTAGAGGATATGGATCTGAAGATCCTAATCAACAATGGTTATTATGTGAGGATGTATGGAGTATTAAGCAAGTGAATGACAAATCAATTACGAGAGCTTAGTTTAGTACTACCCTGAGGGACCATGCACAGAGATGATACATGAAGTTTTTTAACTGATTTGCACAGCCTAAACCATTGAACGAGATCAAGACTGCGTTGAGTGCAGAATTCAAGAAACCCAAGTCAAAGTCCCAATGCATTACCGAACTTAAGGAAATCAAGCAGAAAGTAGTTGAACCTGTTTGGGAGTTTGATCAGAGGTTTAAGACCTTAACATGTCGATTGATTTTTCATATCCCAGATGAGAAAATCAAGGAATGGTTCATTGTTGACCTTTTACCACACATCAAATTTCCTCTAGTGCAACAGAATGTTGCTTTGCAAGCTGAGGCATTGGAGATCACCATGAAACTAGAGTCAGCCCCTATGGGAGAATCTAGCTCAAGTATGAGCCAAATTTTGAGTCATCTAACTAGCTTATCTATGTAGGTAGAAGATATGAAGAAAGACAATGGAAAATATAAAAGAGATGAGATATGTTGTATCAGATGCAAATCAGAAGGCCCCAATAAGGAGATATATCCCCTATTTCATGAGTATTTGGCCTATGGGGCTCTAATCTCTTTGAATCAGGCTACTCTACCCTACTGCGAGGTATGTGGAAGTATACATCGCCCTGGTGAATTCTATTACATGCAAAAGTATGTCTAGACACCTACAAACCTTTACTTCACATTCTGTACATCTGTGGGGAATGATGAGAAAGAATGTAGGGATTATGAACTCTTGCACAAAAGATCAAGAGATACATATAGAATTCAAGGTGAAGTACAATAGGAAGGAAATACTATGCAGTTTAACTCTCCAAGAAGAGGAAATTTCAACCCTCATGGTGGATTTAGAGGAAGAGGATGAGGAGGAGGCATGGATCAAGGTTGAGGTCAGATCATTTGTTATAACTGTGCACATCTAGGACATTTGGAAAGGGACTATCAGAACCTTTGTACCACTTGCATCTATTGCAACTCATTTGAATATGTTATTGAATATTTCCCTGTGTTGTTATCCAATCTTCACGAGAGATGAGGAGGAAACCAACAAGTACAATTAATCTCAGTAGAACCTCACAGAGAGGATCCCAAAGTCCCTATTGTCACTAGAGGAGGCACTGTTATAGGAGAAGACAGAGTGACCCTAGAAAATAATACAGAAGATTCATGGGTCAAAAGAGCTGCAAAGAAGACACAAGTGTTTGATCCAAGCGAAGAAAAATAGACATTTGAAGTGCCAAGAAAATAATTTGGAAGAGATCAAGATTCTTCATCAAATACACAACCATAAGTGAGATAATGTGGAATGCGTTTGGAATTTAATCAGTCTACATCACTTGGAGAAGGAAAAGAAGTAAGCAAGCTTATGTAATTCTTATGTACTTTCATCAATATGATTAAGGATGAAAGAGTTGTATAAGAACTACAAAATTTGATCAGACAATATGAGATAGGTAGGATAGATCCTCTACTAAAAAAAGTAGTACATCAAGTATCCAGAAAGAGAAGGACAAATAAATAATTACACCTTAATGCTCATATTGGAGATTATGACATAGATTATGTGGTCCTCAAATTAGGGTCAGAAGTCAATGTTATGACGAAATAGACCTAGGCATTCATGGGAAAACCTAAGTTAATTTATTCCCCTATTAGGATTAGGATGGATAATCAACAGGCAGTAAGCCCCTTTGGGAGACTAGAGCATGTCCTTATGGACATCGATGGGGTAAGGAAATTTGTAGATTTCGAGGTGATTGAGATAATTTATGATAGTTGTCCTTATCCTACATTGTTAGGAATTGATTGGGCTTTCAAAAATTCCATTGTTGTTCACTTAAAGAAAATAAGAATGACATTCAAAGGTGATGGCCTTAGGGTCATTTCACCTCTCGATCCTGATGAAGGCTGCAGATACACCAAACCCATCAGAGAAGAAGACCATGCTTATGAACTAGAAAACATATATCATTTGAAAGAAAGACAACAGGATTACATTAATCCTACAATAGATGGGAACTTAACCTGGTGAAGTGACAACGCATGCTCATCATATTTGGAAGAAGCACTAGAGAGCTGGTAGAACAAAATGTATGAAGTTTCTATGACAAGGTGTGCTAGATTGACCAGGGAATTTCATTGGATTGGAAAAGAAGAAATAAATATCTCCACATTTGATGGTTTAAATCATTTAGAAACATTCTTATCAGAATTTGAAGAAATTGTACCAATACAACAACAATTGTTGGCACTGGATGAATATTTAAAATAAATGCCAGCAAGATGGTGGGGAACACATAAGAAGAACATCGCAGACTTGGTAGAATGTCACACTTTGATGACAGTGTGATTTTCAGAACAAACCGAAGGGTGCAAAGTTAGATACACATGTCAAAGTTGTCCAAAGAGCTATGTGAGAAGTTGTGAGGAGGCCTGGAGTAGCATCCCTCAAGAGAAATGGATGCATAAATTCATCAACACTTTGGACATAATGCCTATTAATTGGTATCTTCAAGTAGAACTGTGCCTCACCACTTCACATTGGTGTTATAACCCTAAAATGCACCATACAGGTTTACCTGGCATCAGGCCAACTCATGCCTCTTCCTAACCAAAGCCATGCTGAGTAATTCCTCAAAAAACCAATTAAAACAAGCAACCTGCACCCTAACTTCTCACTGGGCGCAGGCAACCGCTTGCTGTCCTTTTACTGCACGCGGGCATCCGCGGGCTAGCCCAAAACAGCCTGTGGGTACCTAACAAAGCAAAAAATCAGGAAAGTTTCCGCCGAGACACGAGGCTTTTTGTCAGTTAACTGAAACTCTCCGCCATGCATGGCCGAGAGTTCGCCTAAAACCCTAGCTC
>JZKD02S2098860.1:471254-486026 GCA_000966675.3 Picea glauca
GTCCAGAAGAACATTCCTAACGGAGTCCATAGTTAAGCTTTTTTCAGACTCCTTAAAATCCCACAACAATTGGTATGGTATCACTCAAAACGTTTTAGCTACATTTTTATTTGAAATTCAGTACCCCTCAGTAGATAAATATTTACAAGCTGTAAGACATAAAGTCTTTAAGGATGCACCTAACCTCCCTTTGGATCAAGAAGAAGATGAATTGACTGCACCACTTCAAAAATTGCAAGGTTGTTACAATATCAATGTTGATGAAGACAATGATCCTAGGAATGTTAACATCACAGAGACAGAAGGACAGTGAGACATAGAAGGAACAGGAGTTGAAGTATCTTTTATTGTACAACCAATAAAAATCAAGAAAGTTTATATTGGAATAGAGAAAGCACCTAAGCTCACAAACGTTTGAGATTATTGGGATGATGCCACTATTGACAAGATCACAAAACTATTGCATGAGTATCAGGACTTGTTTCCAACCAATTTTACCAACATGAAGGGAATTAAAGGGACCATGGGAGAGATGAAGATCCCCTTGAAACCAGATGCAAGGCCAATCAAGAAGAGACCTTACAGACTGAATCCCAAATATAAGAACAAATTCAAGATTGAATTAGAGAAAATGTTGGAAGCATGAATCGTAGAACCTATTGAAGAGTCAGAATGGATTAGCACTATGGTGGTCCAAGATAAGAAGACAAGAGAGATCAAAATCTATGTAGACTTGAGGAAACTGAATTATGCATGTTTACATGATCCATTACCTACATTGTTTACTAATGAAGTGTTAGATAATGTGGGAGGATAGAAGGTTTACTCCTTCACATATGAATTTCCAGGGTATCACCATATCAATATTGCTATGGAAGACATCCATAAGACCACATTTGCAATAGAATGGGGATCCTACTAGTACACAGTGATGCCTTTTGTATTGAAGAATGCACCAACCATGTTTTCTAGGGTGGTGGTCGAAGAATTCAAGAAATTTTTACATAAATTTATGGAAGCATATTTTGATGTTTGGATTGTTTTTAGCTTATTGAAAAATCATATTGAATGTTTAAGACTAATGTTGGATAAGTGAAGGCAATTTCAAATTTCCCTAAACCTGAAGAAGTGCATATTCTTTTCTCCCTTTTGAGTGTTGATAGGCCATATTGTGTGTAAGAAGGGGCTGCTGGTAGATCCCTCCAAGATTGTCATCATTGTTGATCTACCTCCTCCTACTTCAATAAGACAGTTTCACACTACGCTAGGACATACGAGATACTACAAAAAGTTCATCAAGGACTATGCACAAATAACAAAACCTATGGAGGAGTTATTAAAGAAATATTGCTAGTTTCATTGATCCAAGGAATGTCAACAGAGCTTTGACACACTGAAACATAAAATGGTCATTGCACCCATTATGGTTTTCCTATAATGGAGTAAGGAATTCCATGTGCACGTCGATGCATCATCTATTTCATTAGGAGTAGTGTTAGCACAACCAGGAGCATGAGATATTGACCATCTGTTAGCCTTTGCTAGCAGGAAGCTATCTACAACTGAGATAAATTACACTACCACTGAGAGGGAAGGTTTAGTCATGGTGTATGCGCAGTAGAAGTTTCGTCACTACTTGTTTGGAGGACACTTTAAGATGTTCACTCATAACTTCGCATTAAAATACCTAGTCAACAAGCTAGTGTTGGGGGGAATAATATGCAGATGGCTATTGTTATTCCAAGAATATGATTTTGAGATTTTGGTCAAGCCAGGAAGAATGAGCAAGGATCCTGACCACTTGTCTAGGTTATAACATGGAGAGGAACCTACCAATTTGGAGGATACACTACCAAATGCATAGTTTCTAGCCATCAGAAAGGTTGATGATCACTTCGATGAGATAGTTCAGTTCCTGTCAACAATAATGGCACTTCATGAATATACAATCATTCAGAAGAAACAACTGGTAGTTCACACTGCATATTTTTCACTTATAGTTTGACATATTTATAAGATGAGACCTGATGAGATCCTGAGGAGATTCATTATGGAGGTAGAAAGACCATTGATTCTGGCAGAAGCACATGAAGGCATCACCGAAGGACACTATGCAGGGAAAGAAACAACATAGAAGGTTCTTAGAGTTGGCCTTTGGTAGCACACTTTGCACAAAGATGCTAAGGAATACTACAGAACTTGCGATGTATGCCAATGAGTTGGAAAACCCTCCAGAAGAGATGATATGACTTTAGCACCTCAGCTAACTTTGCACGCATTTGAGAAATGGGAAATTGATTTCGTAGGACCTATCAACCCACTAGGAAAGTGAATAGGAGAGAGATACATCATCACTGTGACATAGTATTTGACCAGATGGATAGAAGCAAGAGCATTCAAGGAATTTAGTGCAACTACAGCTGCGTAATTCATATTTGATGATATCATAACTATATTTGGATGCCCGAAGATCCTTATGAGTGATCAAGGTACACATTTTATTAATAAGACTATTTAAGCCTTGACTCAAGAGTTTGAAGTCCACCATCATAAGAACACACCATACCATCCGCAAGCCAATAGTACAATCAAAGATTTCAATAAGATCTTAGAGATAGCGCTAATGAATATTTATAGTGTGAACAGGGATGATTGGGATTTGCGTGTACCAGTAGTATTATGGGCCTATAGAACCACTTGAAAGAAGCTGACAATGCAGACTCCCTTTAAGTTGGTTTATGGTGTTGAAGCAGTCATAGCTATGGAACATTTAGTTCCTAGCTTAAGAATTGCAGCATTTACAGATATGGATGACACAGGTGTTTTGCAAGATAGACTTGCATAGTTGGTAGAACTGGAAGAAGACAAATTCATTGTAGGATTTCACTGGTAGGTACAGAAGGAATGATAAAAGGCCTACCATGACATACACATCAATACAAAAGCCTTTAAGTAAGGAGATATGGTATTGGTATATGAGAGGAAGTTCATGAAGCATCTAGGGAAGTTCAGGAAACATTGGCTTGGGCCATATGAGGTTGCCTATGTTAAAGAAGGAGGAGTTGCACAGTTGAAGACTTTGAAGGGAGAATGGAAGGAAGGTTTCATAAATGGGAGCTGGTTGAAATTGTACTATGACAACCAACTGCCTCGTAGCTCTTAGTAAAAACATAAGAGGAAGGGTCTAGGTACTAGGTGTAGTTGAAAATAGGTACCAGACACAGAGAAGACAATCTTCACAAGGAAGGGAGGAACAAAACAGAGACCACAGGATGCTCCGCGCACCCTGAAGATGAAGAGAAACAAAAGGTTTAGAACTCCAGTGCCTCAGGACGAGTCATAGGTGAGTGTTGGGGATATGTTCACCCTTGGTTATGGATTAAGGAAGAAATAAAAGAAAAAGGAAGAGAAAATATGAAGTACAAACTTCGTGGATGACACATTGACTGATGTTGGCTCAAAGTGGCTAAAGAAGCGGAAAAGAAGGAGAGAAATAAGGGAAAGCAATTCATTGAATGAGAGGATTGAGGGAGACACATTAGTAATAAATATGGATCATGGACAACTCAACAAGTGAAAAAAGCCACCAACAGATGATTTGGATAACCTCGCAGGAAAGAAGGAAAGACAGGTTGGCAAAGGTCGGGAAGTACGAGTCAAGTTGACCTAGGGTTTTGGATCTAGGGTTTTGACACCTAAACGTTGGTCATTATAATGTATAATTAAAGGTCTAGAGTGTTAAGGTTTAAGATATTATTAGAGTTCTTTGCATTTCACTAGATAACAATAGCATAAGATAGGATCACTAAGAAATACACAATCACAAGAGACACATCATTTATCCTGGAAATCCCTCATGGAGGAGAAAACCTAGCAAAAATTCCTTATTATAGATAGCCAATACAATGCCAAGAGATAACTCAAACAAATACAAAAATTCCTCTCCCAATAATGCGCATCTCTCTCTCTCTCTCTCTCTCTTCTCCAATTGCAGCTCTGAAACTTGCTCCTCAAATGAACAAGTGAGTGTATATCTAAATGAGGTGCTAGCTTCCTTATTTATACAACTCTGGCATGTGTGGATAGAGGTGTCTCTTCACTAGTAGAGCCGACTTCTTCTTCTGGGTGGTTATAACCACCTTTAATATATTCTAGGACCAACTTCTTATTTTTCCTATTACAATTATGTTTTGACCAATCCACAAAAGTGGATTTGGTATTTTACAATAGATGACATAATCAATCCACAATAGGGGATTGATCTAATGAATAATACAACAACAATAATTAGAATACACTTTGCAGTTACATTATTTCAACACTCCCCCTTAACAAGAAGGGTATTCTACGACAGCCTTAGGTGAGAGAGAGGACAACATCATCAACAACATCAGGTGGATGAGAGGACAACATCATCAATATCATCTTGGAGCATTGATTGGCGTATCTATAAATCATTGTAATTTTTTCTCATCATCAACACAACACAGACGCTTGAGCATCATCAACACAACATGGAGCTAGAGTAGCATCATCATCCTCATAGGTATGAGGATAAGGTAACATCATCATCATATTCAACATTAAAGATGAAATAATATCATCATCGTCATCTTTAGTAAGGACTCGGTAGCTGAAGTGGAATCATCATCATCAACTGCATCAACATGGATTAGTATAACACTAATACATCCTCATCATCAATAACAACACACGGCTGATACACCATCAAAAGAAACAATATCACAGCACAAAAGCCAGAAGCACATCATCACAACGTGAGGTTGGCAACACAACATGAGGTTGGCAACACATCATCACAACATGAGGTTGGCACATCATAACAACAATTAAGCTGGCACATTATCACAACAGTTAAGCTGACACATCATCACAATAATTAAGCTGGCACACCACACAACAATTAAGTTGGCATACCACACATCAATTAAGATGGAAACACTACAAAAATTAAGATGGAATCACAACACAACAATTAAGCTGGAATCAAAACACAACAATTAAGTTGGAAGAACAATACAAGACTAGATTTACATCACAACAATTAAGTCGGAAGCACAGTAGTAAAATGGCATATCTCAACACAGTACTATACTAGCTTTACGTCACAACAATTAAGCTGGAAGCACATTACTAGGCTAGCATATCTCAACAAAACAATTAAGCTGGAAGCATAGTACTAGATTGGATTTACATCACAACAATTAAGCTGGAAGCACAATACTAGGATGGCATATCTCAACATAGTACTGGACTGGCTTTACATCATAGCAATTAAGCTGGAAGCACAGTACTAGGATGGCATATCTCAACACATCAATTAAGCTCG
The DNA here is from genome assembly GCA_000966675.3 of Picea glauca. Classification (NCBI taxonomy): domain Eukaryota; kingdom Viridiplantae; phylum Streptophyta; class Pinopsida; order Pinales; family Pinaceae; genus Picea; species Picea glauca. The sequence continues at coordinate 476,605 of JZKD02S2098860.1, forward strand.
AAGTACAATACTAGACTGGATTTATGTCATAGTAATACTCCCCCTTTTGAGGGAGGTCCTTTCAGACTATACCAATCTTATCTCGAAAGTTCTCAAACTTTACATGAGATAGAGGCTTGGTCAACACATCGACAACCTATTCATCTGTGCTAACATATTGGAGCTTTATGGCTCCTCTTTGCACCATGTCATGGATGTAATGACATCAGATCTCTATGTGCTTCGACTTGTCATGAAATACAAGATTCTCTGTCATCTTTATGCATCTTTGGTGGTCACATAGGATCGTGGTTGCTTCCATCTCTAGTTTGAATATACAGGTCAACAACTTTCAAAGCCATATAGCTTCACAACTGACAGAACATGCAAAAATGTATTATGCTTCCGTTGTACTGAGAGTAATGTTGGATTTCTCCCTACTCTTCCATGAGATCATGGATGATACCAAATTGAACTAGCATACTAAAGTTCTCTTTGTATCAGATACACTTCCAGCCCAATCTGAATCAGTGTACCCACTCAGTGTGTAATCATGATATCCATCATCGCTGAGACCACAATCTAATGTACCCTTAAGGTACCTCATCACATGTTTTGCAGCAACTAGGTGAACATGTCTTGGTTCTACCAGAAACTGACTAAAGGTGTTCACGAAAAAATAGATAGTTGGTTTGGTGTTCGTTAGGTACATCAACGATCCAATGATATCTCTATACAGTGTGATATCAATCAATTCTAACGAAGTGTCAACCAATAGCTTCATTTCCATGGGCATATTCATGGAATTGCACTCAAACATGTTGAATCTCTTCAAGATTTTGACTGCATACTTCCATTGGTTAAGGAAGATTCTCTCTGAATTTTGCCATACCTCAAGACCTAAGAAATAATGCATTAGGCCAAGGTCTTTCATCTCAAATTTTTAAGCAATATTCTTCTTACATTCGGTGATGAGTTTTTCTTCTCTAGTTAAGAAAAAGTCATCCACATACAGTGGAAATATCATCGGCTCATCATTCATAACCTTGAAGTAGATTTTTTTTACTCTTGGTAAAGACCAAGCTCATCAAGAAACTGTCAATTCTGCCATATCAAGCTCTAGGATCTTGCTTCAACACATACATATTCTTCTTCAACATGAGTCTTTCTATCTTCAATCTTCAAATCAATTTTTCTTATTACATTGTACCAATATGGTACACTTTCTCAACTATAACTCAATCTGCACAATCATGTCCTAGCTTTATGTGATTTCTACAAGCCACTATCTGTCTCATTGTCTAGGAGTATGGCCTCTACTCTCGCTACAACTGTTCCTTCTAGAATATGGGATTCTGCACCTACAACTGCTCTGAGGCTGAGAATGACTGCTTCATTCTCACTATGGCTGCTAAAATCTAAGAGTAACTCCTCTTATTTTATCACAGCAATAGTTTCATTTGAAACTAAAAGTGGCTCAATAACTGATACTAAGGATATATCTTTTTCTTTCATGGGGGTAATGTTATCATAGTCATGTCTTCATGACCCAACTGATGTACTGCACCAACTGCCACTCAAATTTTAAATATGGGGATTGCTCCACCTGCATCTCATACTATATATGAATCATGGTTGTTCTGGTTGTCTTCATAAGTACTGGAATTGTTTCTTCAATAAGTGTCTCTTCATACTCTTCTCCCCTTTTGTTGGGAGAATCCTTTGGACATACATCAAGCTTTGTACATCTGCAACACATTTGATCTATATAAATCAATATTGGAAGTCAATATTGACTTCTCTTCTCACGAAATAATTCATTTCCTAGTCTTTCTGAATGGCTTCCTTATTTTTCACTAAAACAAGTGAATCATCCCAGAGCTTTCATATTTCCTAGGATTATCTGAAGTTATGATCTAGTCTTCTCATGACATTTGTCTTCTAGTCCTAGAAGTTGTCTCTTCATCTGATCCTTTCTGAGATCGGGTTTACTCTTGATTTCTTCTGAGGCTACAAGGAATTCATCATCTCTTATAGGGTATACTTGGTGTTGCATACCAAGTCTAAATATGGAAGATAGAGTTAGGATTCAAACGAGATATGCTTCCCGTTCTAATGTTTGGTCATCTTTGGAGCCTTCTTCTCCTTTCATTCTATCTTCATATGAGTTATTATGAATCTCAAGAGATAGCTTCTTCTTCATCTTCTTTGGTGCATGAGTGTATATGGTCATGTACATAGTCTGCTTCATGTCTCATATGTTGCCTTCTGCAACCTTCACTATAGCCTTCTCACGGTTATCACCTGTGACCTGAAACAAGGTCAACAAAACAACAAGCAAGAATAATATCCTTTTGATAATAATAGATAAAGAAATAACATGAATAATCATCACAGTGGCTCCTTTAGAGATATCACTCATGGCTTGTCTGAAGCAATGATTTAAAGTAAGAATTACACTATGAAATGAGGTCAACGCTCTTATAGTGTTGTGATCGAACATTCCTCCATGGAAACTTGGAACTAACACATGAGGTTTCTCCTAAAGGAGGTGTTAGTTGTATCAGGAAAATGATTACATTAAGTATTTACCTCTATATGTTCACATGCTATCAAGTATAAAACTTTACAAAGACTACTATCTCAACTATAGTGGTTACTTGTAAAGGGGTAGTCATCAACTTGTCATGTGTACCTTTGAATCTTATCAACTTGATTAATCAAACTTGGAGCCTGGAGCCTTGTCCTCAAGAATGAGTGTGCTTGATTTTCTTCCAAGTCTCCTTCACTCAAGATGAAGAGTGATTTATTCAACATGTCTTCTGTACTAAGAAAATATACTATCTTGGAAGAAGGTTGGGTTAGAGGATAAACTCTACAATCTCAAATTTTAATCCAACTAATCCCTTGACTCAGATTTTGATCAAAGGTTAGAATGATAGTCATAGCTACAACATGCATTTCACTAATCAAAATAATGTCATAACAAATATATGCATATGAGGATAATCACAATTGGGTTGCATTATTCCTCTAAATGTGTTGGATATTGAGATCCTTCTCAATCTATGGCAAGAGATCCCTTCTCCTGCAAATACTCTTTAAATCTTAACCATGAGTACATTCCTTTGATGACACTTGCAGGTAGAGGAACCATCCGGTAGTAGGAGTAGTGATCACCAACTCTTAAGAACTTCAAGGGTCACTATAACTGGTACTATGGATGTAACTGATACTGCAACTGCAATTGATACTACAACTAGTTCTGAGACTACAACTGCAACTGCAACTTAGGGTTTTATTAGGAAGCCCTAATTTTTCAAACTTCAAATTTTGAAATTCTGATCCAGGGGATAGATGCACTGAGCTGAGGCGAGTAAGTTGGTGCAGTTAGATTTCTTAAAATTCAACTTTTACCCCTTCAAACTTGATCATCAGATTTCTGGACTGGTGCTTCTAGTTTTCTGGTACCTCTAGTACTTCTGGTACTTTTGTTACTCTGGTTTTCTGGTACTTCTGGTACTTTTTGAAATTAGGGTTTCACTTTTCGGGAGATATAGCCACTGAAAAGTTGCGTTGAGGATGCCAAAGTGATCCTTGAGGAAGGGCACACTTTTCTAGATGGTTTTGGGGATGAAATAATTCATCAAAAAAGATCCCTAATTTGCATGTACGACAACATTGATGTTTTTCACTTTCTCTTGTGAAAGATTCTCTCTTCAGCTTAGCTCTGATACCATGTTAAGTTTTAAGCTATTATTAGAGTTCTTTTCATTTCACTAGATAACAATAGCATAAGATAGGATCACTGAGAAATACACAATCACAAGAGACACATCATTTATCCTGAAAAACCCTCATGGGGGAGAAAACCCAACAAAAATTCCTGATTATAGATAGCCAATACAATGCCAAGAGAAAACTAAAACAAATACATAAAGTCCTCTCTCAAGAATGTGCCTCTCTCTCTCTTTCTCTTCTCCAACTACAACTCTGAAACTTGCTCCTCAAATGAACAAGTGAGTGTATATCTAAATGAGGCTCTAGCCTCCTTATTTATACAACTCTGGCACTTGTGGACGGAGGTGTCTCTTCACTGGAAGGGCCAACTTCTTCTTCTAGGTGGTTATAACCACCTTTAATATATTATGGGGCCTCTTTAATATATTTTGGGGCCGAATTCTTATTCTGCCTATTACAATTATGTTTTGACCAATCTGCAAAAGGGTATTTGGTATTTTACAATAGCCAACATGATCAATCCATAATAGGGGATTGATCTAATGAATAATACAACAATAATAATTACAATACACTTTACAGTTACATTATTTCAACATAGAGGACCTGGGATGGGTTGTTGTCGTGATTGTGGATGATCATTTTTTTTGATACTATTGTGTATTGAGAGAGAGAGAAGTGTTATGTGTGAGAGCATTTTGTATTGTAAAGATCTTCAGTTGGGTGCAAAGATCAAACCTGCAGTTGGGTGCATAGGGAGGGGAGATAGAGAAGAGAGAGAGATTTGGAAGCTAAGAGAGTAGATAGAACTCTATGTTTTCACATAATATATCAAGAAACACATCTCTATGTATGTATCCCTAGGGAGAGGGTGAACCATGCATATCTTGTTGTTCTATGTGATTGACGTTGTGTTCTTTTACCTTCTGATATATTGTTATTGCATCACTATGTTATATCTGAGATATAACTTGCACAATAGGTTCAAGGGAGATAAAGAGTAATTAGATATCTGTGTGTTGTTCCTTTGAGTCCACTTGCATTTCCTCTAGTTTTGGACACTTGTGTCCTGCAGCCCCGTATTGCTACTTTGGGTGAGACTGCATCTGCTTCACAGGTGTTTCTGAAAGGGCTAGTAGTTAGCGTTTGTTGGTGTGTTGTTAGAGATGAACCCTGGGTCTTCCCTTGTGCCAACAAGATACAAGAATTTCTCCATAAGGGGCACATCCATCCTAGCTCATTTCCTTGTGGGAGCCCAATCATGTCGGTGCAGAAGAAACCCAAGAAACCTTCCATGGGAGAAAATTTCCACAGAGGAGTCTAGAATATATGGGGCCAAGCCCACTTGGGATTTTTTTTTTGGATGAAGTAAAGATACAATATTACCCTGTTGGAAAGTATGAGTACCAGTACATGAGATGGACCACACTATGACAAGAGAGGGGCCAAGAAGTTTCAGAGTTCACCAATTCTTTCCATACCTTGTGCACCAAGGTGGGTATCAAAGACTTTGAATGACATTTAGTTCTGAAATACCGTGTGGATCTAAATAGATACATCCAAACTGAAATGGATTTTCTAGATATCTCATCACTCAGTGTTGCATATCAATATGTTGTTAAAATCGAGCATAAATTTAGGCACCAGAACAAACGTGAGTTAGGATATACAAATTCGCAACAACCAAAGTATGATAAAGATGGCCCTAACAAACAACTTCCTGAAAACCATTCCAAGCCATAGGAAAAGAAGGGTCACAGGAAAATGAAGAAGTAGACCAAAAAATGGTGTGATTTCCACAAAATCCCCTGGCATAACATCGATTAATATCGCTCAAAATAGCCATTGGTGGCTAAGATCAAAGACAAGGAGCCAAACCTTGATTCATAATCTGATTCTGAAAATACTAGTAAAAGACAGATCATCGACGTAGACCCCACTTCTATTATTGTGACCACAACAATTCAACCAGAAGAACCAACAGATCCAAAAGAGGGGGAGAAACTTTTTCATTCACAAATGTGGGTGAAGGTAACCCCCTTGTATTTTATTATTCATAACACAAGCCAAAATAAACTCATCTCAACAAAGGTCGTCAAACAATTGGGATTGTCGACAACACCACAACCACAACCATACAACATCGTGTGGCTTTGCCAAGGATGAGATATTTGTGTTAGCCAGCAGTGTCGATTGTCATACGACATCCATCCCTTCAATAATGAGGTATTATGTTATGTTTCCCCACTATATGTCTGTGATGTTCTCTTGGACCAACCATATATGTGGAGATGCCATGTTGTTTATGAGGCTCGACCCCGTAGTGTCATTGTTTCTCTGGGGGTCATCTCTACAGAATACCAGAATTAGTTCTGACTATTATTCCACCTAAACAGTTCTGCAAGGTAGTATCTCATACTACAAAATTTATCTTCTTCAGAATATGTTGAAAAGGTTAACAAAAGGATACTGCAACCACTACAGCCTCAACCCAAGCACCTTCTATCCAATAGAAGAAGGTTGAAAAGATTGCAACAAAGTGTAAATATTCCTTCTGCACACAAGAATCTCATGTAGCCAAACTTGTTAAAAAGTTCCAACCCTTCTAGCCACATGTTCATGACAACCTTCAACAAGCTAAGCATCACAACTTCTCCAACAATGCAAGTAGCTCATCAAGATGCAGATTCAACAAACGCTATTCCCTCTTCCCCGGGCACTGAACACAATGGAGAACATTGCTTCCTAAGGAGGGAGGATTGATCCAGGTGGATATCAATGGCCACCCACCTTTTCCAACTAGCTCAAAACTGTTTTCTAGCAACTTTGATAATTTACTATTTTTAGCAGTTTTTTCGGGTCCCAAACTTCCGAGGCCATTTTGAGGCCCTAAATGACATTTTTTGGGAAAACGGGGAGAAACATGTTATTTAATTCGATGTTGCTCACATCAAAAGTTGTATTCCTCGAATACATCTTTCTAACGGTGTATCGAGCACCCCAAACGAAGATCGTATGCAAAAGTTACACCCTTGAGAAGTTGACGTATCAACTACCTCCATCGGGGCCCACAAACCTTTTGGATTTTCATCTTCTGGAGTTAGGGTTTTGGATTTTACTTATGTTAAAAATTCCCTTAGAGCCTCATTGTAATAATCATCATCTAACGAATGCAATTATCCATCACATCTCTTCTTAGAGATAAGATGCCACCATTCGAGCGAGTCTTTCACTCTGTATTTTTATAGTATCTGTACATTTCTTTCATTAATAGAAATCGTGTATTACTGTATATCTTTGCCTCTAATTATATTTATGATATATTTTTGTTATATTATTGTTTCTCTTTCTATATCTCTGCATATTTCTATGTTATATCTCCACTTTCATTTCATGCCGAAAATAATCTGGATCAACAAACTATATAACTTGGAAAAATGCTCCTTCGGCATGGACATGGTCCATTAATTAGACTACATCATTGATCATCATGGGGTGCATGTGGATCCAACCAAGATCTAGGTCATCCATGACTGCCCAGCCCCAACCACACTCACTGAATTTTAGAGCTTCTTGGGCCTCACCAATTTCTATCACAGGTTCATGTTGGGATTCTCTCATATCGCATAGGCCCTCAGCCAAGGAACCAAAGGTGGTGTTAAGGAAAATTTTTTGTGGGGCCTGTCCCAACAACAAGCCTTTCATGACTTGAAGAATCTTTTTTTCTCATCCCTAGTACTTTCATTACTAAACCTGCAACATCCCTTTGAGATTGAGACAAATGCTTCAGACTATGTTGAGAGCACCATTCTCACTCAACATAGCCACCCCGTGGCATATAATAGTGACACACTAACACATTTTTTCCGTAAGTACCCTAATTATGACAAAGAAATGTACTCCATTGTGAAATCCTGTCACGAGTGGAGACATTAAATTCTTGGGAAGGAGATAGTCATCCACATTGATCACAAGCCACTATAGTTCATGCAGACCTAAGGAAAATTCAAGAATGACTATCATCAGAAGTGGTCAACATACCTACATCAATTCAACCTAAACATCAAGTATAAAATAGGAAGTACCAACTGAGTTGTTGAATTCCACAACCATCCTCCAAATGCAGCACTCACCATGGTGCTAGACTATTATTTCCACAAGACCTCAGTATGGCCCCACCTCTATGAGACAGACATTGACTTCTCCACCACCTACCAAATGTTGGGCACCAACTCAATGGTTGCTAATTTCTATCTTTAGGATGGAATGTTGTGTCGTCTGGTCCATATGTACATTCCATCAAGTGAGCGGGTGAAGCTAATTTGGGAAGCTCAGTAAAGTCGGGTGGCATGACACTTTGGCGTTGAAAAGACAGTGGCAATGCTGCAGAAACATTTCTATTGGTCGAAAATTCGACATGATGTCAACAAGTATATCAGGTCTTGCACCGCCTGTGCTATTTCCAAACTGACCACTAAGAAACAAGGCATGTACACCACTCTAACTACTCCTAACAGGTCATGGGAATCCATCTCAATGGACTACATGTCTGGCCTCCCATCCACCAAGAGGGGAAATGACTGTGTTTTTGTTGTTGTTGATCTCTTTTCCAAGATAGTGATTCTAGCCACCTACAAGAAGAATATCACAGTAGAAGCCACTGCCAAGCTCTTCTTGGAAGGAGTATGGGTACACTTTGGGGTCCCACAAACCATTATATCAGATCGTGAAAGTCGGTTCCTCAGCTCATTATGGTTGAGCCTCTGTTCACTACTGGATACCAAGTGTTTGCACCCAATTCGTCACTTGATGAGAAAATAAAAGGTGCTTACATGCCCAGTTGGGCTCTGCTAGGCATGACAGCTATAGATTAAAGGTTAGAAAGAGAAACTACAAAGTTATAAACAAGAATTAAACTAAAACACACTAAAACTATGAGCATATAAAAAGAATGGAAAATAAATACAAATGGACCAATATCACCAATGTATAAGCTGATCTATTGATGAAATCCAAAGGCACAATGAAGAAAGGGGACTTGGGTCCCTTCTTTCTCCAATGGAAGGTTCTTGAGGCCCTCACAAGCTTGCTCTCCTTACAATGAAAAGATGAAAATGTGGGTGAAAGAACTCCAAGCTTATCCACTCAAGAGAGAGGTGGATAGCTCTTGTGAAATGATGCCTATGTGTTCTTGTCAAAGAATGAGTTCTTAACAATATTGGAAGCATAACAATGCATAGAATTCCTTGAGAAAGTGATGGTTCTTCATGGCTTTTTATAGCCTATCATTGGGTGATTATGCAACCTCTTTGGAGTGTGAAAAGGGGCTCTTTAGGGATCAATTAGGTCTTTGACCAGCCCACCATGCGGATTGAGCTTGGATTTGGTGTCAAATCGACTTGGAAGTTGATCCATTAGTGGTTGGGAGGCCGACCAATTTCAATAAATGCATCGTTTAGCAGGTGTGCGGGTTTTTCGCCCAATAGTTGTGCATCGTGCGGTTATGCGTGCATTGTACGTTGTTGTTATGCACATATGCGCGCACACCCGGGTTCTGTAAAGCACCCTTCAATTTTTTGGTCATTTGGTATAGTTTTTGACCCTTTTGCAATGCTGTGGAATTAATCCTGTGCCATGAATGACTTCAGTCCTGTTTTGATGATGCGGAGTTCTTGTCGCCATGTGCGGACAAAATTTCAGTG
>JZKD02S2098861.1:0-11096 GCA_000966675.3 Picea glauca
CATACCACTCACTATGTCATAATATCCTAAGATCATGAAATAAGATCCACCTTCATTAAAAATTCTCCCAAGTTAACACTACAGTCTGTAACGTTTCCTCCAACCTTCTGTTTGGCACCCAATACCATTTCTACTTATCTGAATTCATCCTGCTCGACTGCCTTTACCTTAATTCTCTTCAGCACTATGATGTAGACCCCCCTTCTCCCCTAAGGTCCATGCGACTTCCCGATCTAGGATTGATCAAGAACCTGAGTTTGATTGACTCTTTGTCCCCTCAGGAACCTCAATTAACTGAATATCCCCCCTTCTTCTTAAGGCACAGGTTCTATGGAACCCGTAGGCTTCTCCTTAATGCTTTAAAGATTTAGCATAATTAGGCTCTATCTCTCCTCTAGCTAAGCCCCTCCCCTCGTGTGGTCGATGGCAGTGACCACACACTTAAGTGAAAGGTGTGTCGTGATTTCACGTGTCACGACTCTGGGAGTATTGCTACTTATGTTCCCTCGATACCTAAAATTTCGATGATGCTGGACCGACGATCCAGATCTTTCTTTGATTGACAGTTGCGATCAAGTTACGGTTTTTCGTTTCATGACCTTGGAACCTCCTTTTCTCCTGATACCTGAAATTGCGATGGCGCTAGATCGACGACTCAAAATATTTCTTGATCCAATGGCTCAAGTCATGTCACTATTTCACATTTTGTGACTTTGGAGGTTGGCGCACCTCTGCTCTTCCAAGTCCTGAATATCCGACGAGACTAGATCGACGGCTCATGGTATCCCTTGATCCAATGGTTCAGATCAAGTCGTGATTTTGTGTTTTGTGAGTTCTCATGACTCAACCTTTGACTCCTCCAATTCACGAGTCAGTGAAATGTTGATCTTTCGCCACATGTCCTCCTTGACAATGGAAGGTCCCGATGACTTCATAATGATCAAGGATTGTGATACTTTCACAAGTTTTCACTTCATGAATCCTCACGACTCTGCCCTTTGACCTTTTCCCCCTGCAAGTCAGCGAAATGATGCTCTCTCACCATGTGTCATGTCTTGATGGATGGTTCCGATGATTTCATAATTTTGTGAGCTTGTTCCCCCTGTGTACTTTCAAATCTTTAATGTTAGTGCACTTTACCTTCATCGGGTGGCTATGATCCTTCTACGCATAGATCAGATGACTAAGATATCTTCTCTGTCACTCGGTTTGAATGAATGAGATTTTTTCTCTTGGCACTTAGATTGGATGACTACGATCTTTCCTCCTAAACTACACTTCCTTCAGAATTAGAATATTTTCGAAAAATTTAAAGGAATTGGCCTTCATCTTCCAGCGAGTCTATTTCTTGGATCTTGTTCGCACTTCTTGGAAAGTGCTACCCCTCATGAACTTGATCTCCTCAAAGATTTCGATCTCCCAAACACTTCTTTCTTTTCCAAGAAATTCATCAAACTCAGATCCAAATATTCTTGAAAAGAATTCTTTCTCACCCTCCTAGTGTTCCTTTGCTCTCATCCTTCGACTTCTTTACAGATTCGCTTCGACTCTTCGTCGAATTACATACTTGTGCACTCTTTGCAATAGATATTTACACATATTTGATTTCTTGCGATGATTGTGCACTTCTTGCAACAACCACTTTGTACTCCTTGCAAAGGAAATCTTAGGCTATTTCTCCTGAGCTTTACGAGTTGAAACAGACCTTATCAAGACACTCCTTGAGGACTGTGTGCACACCTTGCACGGGGTCATGAAGAAAAGTGGTTTAAATTCTTATGCAAGCATTTAAAAGTTACATACACTCGTAGCAAGATTCATTCATTCTTGAAAATATTAAGACAACAATAGAGAAATTGCAAACCCTATTCACACAATACATTGGATCAATTTTTCTCTGTTATCTTCATTCAAAATCAAGAAAATCGTTACAAATAAAATCAAAGCAACAACTACTGCTCTGAGATTCCTACTTGCTCATAATTCTTGTAACCCCTCTTTTGGGTGTACAAAATATCTCTTTATACAAAAAAAACAAACTAACTGCTATCTAATTGCGGTTACATTGAGGCTAGGGTTAAATTCCCAAGTCACGTGTGCTTGTTTTTTGTCCATGCGCGTGATCTTTACTCTTTTGTTTTCTATTAGCTTCGAAATATTACAGTAATGACCAACGTTCGAGATTCCAAATTGGTCCTTAGGTGCTGAGTTGTCCTACCACATGTACTTGCTGACAATGCTCCTGCATCATACTCCCCCGGGAAAAAATTCATGGACTCCTGTCCATGAGCTCCTGCACTGACTTTCCATGCTTCTAGATACCAAATTCACTCTCCCAATTGTCATCTTCTATTGGGTGTCCCTTCCACTTGAACATATATTCAAAATAGGTCTTCCTCTTGCTCTTATTACCAATCCTCTGATCAAAGATCCTTTCCATCTGTGGTTTTTCTGCTATAGGCATTTGTTTCTCCCACTGAATATTCTCTTGATTTGTTGATCCCTCTGTGTCATCCTTCCTATAAGGATACAAATATGAGACGTTGAATATGGGCGATATGCCCACATCATCTGGAAACTCAATCTCATAGGCGTTTGCATCAAACTTCCTCAAGATCTTACATGGTCCTATCTTCTTCATCTTTAGCTTGTTATATGTCCCCCTAGGGAACCTTTCCTTCCTGAGATGTGCTAGAACCTGATCCCCTATTTCAAATTGTAGTTCTCTATGATGTTGATCAGCTCTGCATTTATACTCTTGGCTATAATTCTACAACTTTCCCCTGATCTGGCTATGGAGCTTCTGCATTTCTGCAACAAAATATTCTTCTCCAGTGCTTCTGATCTCACTCTGTCCCAAGTCTCTCAACTCATATATTCCCCTGGGTTGCATTCCATATGATATTTGGAATGGTCTCTTCCCAGTTATCCTGTTTGGAGAGTCATTGTATGCAAATTATGCTTGTGGCATAATCTGATCCCATTGATTATGGTGCTCAATGACCAAACTCCTCAATAATTTTCCCAAACTTATGTTTACCACCTTAGTCTGCCCATCTGTTTGAGGGTGATAAGATGAGCTGAAGGAAAAATCTATCCCCAACTTCTTCCACATTGTTCTCCAAAAATGACCAACAAATTTTGTGTCTCTTTTTGAGACAATGCTTCAGGGTAGGCCGTGAAGTCTCACAACTTCCTTGAAAAACAGGTTTTCAACATGTGTTGCATCACTGGTCTTCTGACATGGGATAAAGTGTGCCATCTTGTAAAATCTATCCACCACCACAAATATGGAATTGCATCCTCTTTGTGTTCTTGGCAGTCCCAACACAAAATCCATGCTTATTGCATCCCAAGGCCTCTCTGGTATGGGAAATGGTTGATACAATCCAATGTTCTGTCTTTTACCTTTTGCATGTTGGCAGATTCTACATCTGTTCATGAATTTTATCACTGTTCTCATACTCATTCAATAGTATGAGGTGCTCAACTATGCAAATGTCTTACCATGGTTGAAATGTCCAACCAATCCTCCACTATGTTTTTCCTTCAAAAGGTTGTCCCTCATTGAGCATTTTGGTATGCACAATTGATTTCCCTTGAACAACAATCCCTCTTGAATCATATACTATGTCCGTTGGCTTCTATCTCTTAGCACAAGATTCACGCATGCTTCATATACTTCCTTGAAGTCTGGATCATCACTGTACATTTCCTCAAGGTGTTCAAACCCTAAGGTCTTTACCTGAAATTCCCGCAGAGTCAAATATCTCCTACTCAATGCATGAACAACTTTGTTAGCATTCCCAACAATATGTTTTATGAAAAAAGTAAAATTATACATATACTCAATCCACTTCGCATGCCTCTAATTCAATTTTTCCTGTCTGGTTATGAATTGTAAAGCTTGGTTATCGCTATAGAAGACAAATTCTTGTGGGACAAGGTAATGTCTCCATTTATTCAAGGCTTGAATTATGGCATAAAACTCCTTTTCATATGTCGAGTATTTTCTCTTCGTCTCGTTCAACTTCTCGTTGAAGTAAGCAACAAATCTATTGTCCTGGCTCAAAACTCCTCCAATCACAATGCCACTTGCATCACACCTTACCTGAAACGTCTTCTCAAAATTTGGCAAGACCATAAATGGTTGCTCCATTACTTTCTCCTTCATTGTATTGAAGCTCTTCTCGGCCTCCTCTATCCATTTAAAATACTTGTGCCTCTTCTTCAATGTATTCATCATTGGTGTACAAATTCCACTAAAATATCTGATGAACTTCCTATAGAAACTCGCTAATCCATGGAAGCCTCTTACCTCAAACATTCCCCTTGGCGATGAACATTCTTTGATTGCTTTAACCTTCTCCAAATCTATCTTCAGTTCATTTGAAGAGATCACAAAACCCAAGTAAATGAGTCCCATCTTCATAAAAGAGGACTTCTTCAGGTTTATCAAAAACTTCTCCTGCTGTAGTCTCCTCATCACTAGTGTCAGGTGCCTCAAGTGCTCCTCTCTAGTCTTCCTAAAGATCAGTATATCATCTAGATACACAACCATGAACTTTCCAATTAAATATTTTAGTATTTAATTCATCAACCTCATAAAAGTCCTTGGGGCATTGGTTAAGACAAATGGCATAAGAAGCCACTCATACAAACCTTCATTTGTCTTAAAGTATATCTTCCACTCATCACCTTCTCTCATTCTGATTTGGTGATATCCACTTTTCAAATCTATCTTAGAAAAGAAATTTTCCCCATTTAAATAGTCCATCAAATCATCTATTCTTGGCAAAGGGAATCTATACTTGATAATGATCTTGTTGATGGCTCTCGAGTTTGTACACATTCTCCATCCTCCATCTTTCTTTGGACTCAACAAAGTTGGCACTTTGCATGGGATCAAGCTCTCTCTGAACAACCCCTTGTCTAAAAATTCCTGGACTTGGTTCTTTACCTCCTCATTCTCTTGAGGTGCCAGTCTGTATGTCTCTTTGTTTGGCATACTTTCTCTTGGTATCAAATCAATATGATGGCTGACACTTATGATGGGTGGTAATGAGTTAGGAAACTCATCCACCACTATGTAGCAAACATTTTCCAACAATTCCTGAACTTCTCCAGGCAAATCATCCATCGAAGTACTAGTAAATATGACTCTGGGTTTCCTCACCATATCAAACTACATCTCTTGTTCTTTCTTAACTTCTTTTAGGAGTTCCTTCCCACTCATGAGAAGTATGCTTGTGCTAGATTCCCCTTTCACTTTCTTCTCCTATATTGGCAGCAACATGTGGGTCCTACCATTCTTATCCAAGGTGTATGTATTCTTCCTCCCATCATGAATGAAATTCTTGTCAAACTATCATGGTCTTCCCAAAAAAATATGGCATACATCCATGGGAATTACATCACACAAAATTTCATCTCTATATCCTCTTATCTTAAATTCAACCAAGCATTGTTTAGTAACCATTACACGGTGTCCTTTCTATAACCATGAGACTTTATATGGCTCTAGGTGTGCATCTGTATCCAGCTCCAATTTCTCCACCATCTCTGTGGATAGTAAGTTATTAGTGCTCCCACTGTCAATTATCACCTTTCATACTCTGTATTTAGTCTTGCAAGTTGTCCTGAATAGACTGTTCCTCTGTGCTATCTTTTTAACTTCTGCCTCTTGTTTTAAGAGAACCTTTCTCATCATCAAGGATGTTCCATCCTCTGATCCTTCTACTTTAACATTCCCTCTTTGTACTTTCGAAATTTGAGCTTCTCCTCCTTCTTTCTTTTTCTCGGGGAATTCCCAAAACATGTGCCCTGTCTTTACATAGGCATAACATATTATTCATCCTCTCCCTCTCCCTCTAGAAGAGTTTCTTCCACCATCCTATATTCCTTGGGAACTTCCTCCTCTTTCTGAGTGACTATGTGGAGTTTCAGCCTCATGTTTGGAATTATGCACCTTGTCATAGAAAACTTCCTTGTCGTTGTTCAGGGATAAGATTTTACCTCTACCTCACTTGCTTTGTTTTCTGGACAACTTCTCTTCTACCTTTAGTGCAAACTGATAAGCATCCTCTACTGTCTTTACCTACATCATACTGAGCTCATCCTGGATTTCATACCTCAAGCCGTTCATATACCTAGCAACTTTTTCTTTGTCCCTCTCTCTTTGTAAATCTCTGATGTTAAACTTGTAGAACTCCTCTGTGTATTCTTTGACTGTCATACCCTTCTGTCTCAGGTTCTACAGCTTCCTGAACAAGTTGATCTGATAATCTTTGGGCATAAATTTAGCCTTCATCTTGGCTACCATTCTGTCCCAATTCTTTAACTTTTGTTTGCCTCTACTTCGCCTCTCAGCCTGCAGTTCATCCCACCACAGTGATGCGTGTCCTTTAATCCTGGTGACAACATGTCTCACCCTTTTCTCCCCATCGACATATTCATAATCAAAATATTTGTCCATGGACCTTATCCAATCTAGAAGCTCTTCAACATCCAAATTGCCTTCATACATTGGGACCTCTATCTTGGCTCTAGCTCCCAATATAACAACTGCTCTTAGTAAGTATTCTTCGACAATGTGTTCTCCTGTAGATTCTTCGAATTCTACATCTTCGCTCTCTACATCACTGACGTCTCCAACATCATGTTCTCTTCTCTGCACTGCTTCCATTGCTTCCAGCCTTGCACAGAGTTCTCACATCTCTCTTTCTACAACATGATTGGATAAAGGTGTCTCCCCTCATCTCCTCAGTGGCACTGTGTTGACTGTCTCTTACACACAGAGTACAACTTCGAGCTCTTTTTCTCCTTCACCTGAAATCCATAGACAAAAATCATCTCTGATACCACTTCATGTAGACCCCCCTTATCCCCTAAGGGTTGTGCGACCTCCCGGTCTAGGATCGATCAAGAACCCGAGTCTGATTGACTCTTTGTCCCCTTAGGAACCTCAATTAACTGAATAGGCCCCCTTCTTCTTAAGGCACATGTTCTATAGAACCTGCAAACTTCTCCTTAATGCTTTAAAGCTTCAACATAATTAGGTGCTAGCTCTCCTCTAGCTAAACCCTTCCCTCATGTGACCGTTGGTGGTGACAAATCGCTTAAGTGAAATATGCATCATGATTTCATGTGTCGTGACTCTAGGAGTATTTCTACTTTCGTTCCCTTGATACCTGAAATTTCAATGATGTTGGACCGACGGTCTAGATCTTTCTTTGATCGACGACTGTGATCAAGTTATTGTTTCATGTTTCGTGACCTTGGAATCTCCTTGCCTCCATTCTTCTAATACTCGAAATTGTGATGGCCCTAGATCAACGACTCTCGAACTTTCTTGATCCAACAGCTCAGATCATGTAGTGATTTCACGTTTCGCAACTTTAGAGGTTGGCTCACCTCTTCTCTTCCAAGTATTGAATCTTTGACGAGACCAAATCGATGGCTTGCGGTATCCTTTGATCCAATGGTTTAGATCAAGTTGTGATTTCATGTTTCATGCGTTCTCATGACTAAACCTTTGGCTCCTCCAAGTCACAAGTCAACGAAATGTTGATCTCTCACCACGTGTCCTCCTTGACAATGGATGGTCCCAATGACTTCAGAATGATCAACAACTGTGATCCTTTCACAAGTTTACACTTTGCAAATCCTCACGACTCTACCCTTTGACCTTTTCCCTTGCAAGTCGGTGAAATCCTGCTCTCTCGCCACATGTCCTATCTTGATGGATGGTTTCGATGATTTCATAATTTCTTGACCTTGTTCCCCCTATCTACTTTCAAATATTTAATTTTAGTTCACTTTACCTTGATTGGATGACTATGATCCTTCTGCACATAGATTAGAGGGCTAATATCTCTTCTCTGTCGCTCGGGTTGAATGACTGAGATTTGTTCTCTTGGCGTTTTGATCGAACGACTATGATATTTCCTCTTGAACTACGATTTCTTCAGACTTAGAAGATTTTCAGAAAATTTAAAGGAATCGACCTTCATTTTCCTACGAGTTCATTTCTTGGATATTGTTCACACTTCTTGGAAAGTGATACCCTTCCTGAGATTGATCTCCTGAAATATTTCGATCTCCAAAGCACTTCTTTCTTTTTCGGGAAATTTGTCAAACTGAGATCCAAATATTCTTGAAAATAATTCTTTCTCGCCCTCTTTGAATTCCTCTGCTTTTGTCCTTCAACTTCTTTACGAAGTTGCTTCGAATCTTCGTCGAATTACAGAATTGTGCACTCTTTGCAATGGATCTTTACACAAATTTGGGTTCTTGTGATGACTGTGCACTTCTTGCAGTAGTCACTTTTCACTCCTTGCAAATGAAATCCTATGCTATTGCTCCTGAGATTTACAAGTCAAAACATACCCTGTCAATGCACTCCTTGCGGACTGTGTGCACACCTTGCACCGGCTCACAAAGAAAAGCGATTTAAATTGTTATGAAAGCATTTCAAAGCTACATACACTCGTAGAAAAATTCATTCATTATTGAAAAGATTAAGACAACAACAGAGAAATTGCAAACACTATCCACACCATACATTGGATCAATTTTTCTCTGTTATCTTCATTCAAAATCAAGAAAATGGTTACAACTAAAATTAAAGAAAAAACTACTAATCTGAGATTCCTACTTGCTCATAATTCTCGTAACCCCTCTTTGGGGCTTACAAAATCTCTCTTTATACAAAGGAAACAAATTAACTGCTATCTAATTGCGGTTATATTGAGACTAGGGTTAAATTCCCAAGTCACGCATGCTCATTTTTTGTCCATGCGCATCATCTTTCCTCTTTTGTTTTCTATCAGCTTTGAAAGATTACAGTAATGACCAAAATTCAAGATTCCAAATTGGTCCTTACCTTAATTCTCAACTGCCTTTACCTTAATTCTCTTCAGCGTTGCATTAGAGATAAATCTCTTTGTAACACCTGGAGCTGTCAATATACTAAAATTTTGGTCTGTGATAGTACCTGAAATGTTTAGAATGATGGACTATTGCTCATCCTGACAGTTGTTCACCATTGCATGTATCCTATGGGCCTTGCCCAAATCTCCCAATGTAGTGGATCTTGAATATCTTTCTACTCTAACCTTCTCAATTGGAAAATATTGCTGGTAGTTTGGCTCACCACTTGTCCAACATCCAGTTTTTGGTCCAATGGTCTTGGTCCCTGAAGTAGAAGTTGTTGGCCTAACATTCTGTGATCCTTGTCTATTTTATTGAACATGCCTAAACTGTTGCTACTGTTGTGGTCCTCTGTAATGAGTCCTTAGTTGAGGAGTCTGTTGTCATGTTGTCGTGAACATAGGTCCTATGGGTGTATCTCTATGTCCTGAAGAGTGTCTATAAGGAGTCATGCCTCGAACCCCGCTGTTCAACTCTTCCTCATCTATGAGGGCCTTCTGAACGACATCGTGCAATGAATTAGGCATTAAGATCTGTACCTTTGCATGAATGTTGAAGTTAAGGCCAAACAAAAACTTATTAACCTTTAACTTCTCTATGTTCAGATATGGAGCATACCTAAATAGATCCATGAACCTGGCCTCGTACTATGTCACCATACAACTACCCTATTGTAAGGCATTGAACTCATTAGTTGATGCTCAATGAATTCCTCAAACAAATACCTCTCCCAGAACCATTCCTTGAACAATTCTCATGACATGTCTTTGACAACCATGTTTAGTTGAGGTAGGAGCATCTTCCACCCTACAAGAGCACTCCCCTTCAACAAGAATACATCCATGCAAACTTTCATGTTGGAGGTGTAACCACGAAGTGAAAATCACATCGCCATATTCTCCAACCATGCCTCGACAACTAAGTCATCCATGGAACCCATGAACTTGGGAAACTTCACCTTCTCGATTTCTCTGTGTATACTACCACTACCATATGGAGCACATTGTGAACTCTCATTGGGTACATATGCTTTTCCATCATCTCTATCCAGGTGGTTAATCAATTCCTTGAACATCCTCTTGAAGGATCTCATCAAATTTACCACATCTCCCACAAAAACCTATTCTTCCTCATCATTTTGTTCATCTGTCCGGGGATTAGACCCTTATGGAATGGGTATTATAGAAGGTGTCACACCTCTTCTTCCAGCACCATGTCGTCTAATTACCCTGTGTCCTCTAACCATGATTACCTGTAAGAAAAATTTCATATTTTCTTATTAGCGATCTAATTCAATCATTTAGTTTAACACAGTGGATGGTGTAATGATCCAATGTCACAGGGTTGAACCTTGCTCTAATACCATATGTAACAACTCCTTTGTTACATCATATAAGTAATTGAGAAACAATATGAGATATTTTTTTTTTCAACATCAATGGAACAAGTGAAACACAACATTAACATATTTCAACAATACACATTCTATTTCACTCATCTCATTGCACAACTAGATTTAGATACAACTTCAATGTATTAAGGATATGCCATATCACATAAAATCACCTACAACAAGAGTGAAACATCATAATTATTCAAGATCAATCACAACAAGTTCCATTACACAACATCATTGCTACTAAAAAAGAAAACATCATACAAGGCGATCAAGAATATCTACCCATCCAATCTACCTGCAAGGTTAGGACCTCCAAGACACATAATCAACGCTCAAGTATAGGATTCATCCGATTGATTTTGACCACTTAAAGTCTCAATACTGGTGACTGTTATGAGGAACAAGGAAGCATCTAATTCCCTTATCCAAACTCAAATATAGACTCATAATTAATATCAATAAAGTGCTAAATCATAACACAATTTAAAAATTAAATTCCCAAATACCAATCAATTTTTCTTTCTCTTAAAAGTTATGGAGACCATAACTAACCAAATACAAGACACCATTAACCAAATTCATCAATTAAATACAAGACACCATTAAACACATATCTCTCTTTTTCCAAGGAAATACAAGCATTGTTATTTAATTAAAATGAACAACCCTCCATTGCACAAATCAAGTAATCAAACATTATGAGTTAGCATAATCGATATATATATATATATATATATATATATATATATATATATATATATATATA
>JZKD02S2098872.1:0-16785 GCA_000966675.3 Picea glauca
AAACTCATATATTACCCATGCGCTTGTTGCATAATGTGTAATCAAAGTTTATAAAACATTGTGACAAGAGATAAAATCGATAATCCAAGAGCTTATAATAATAAGGATCACATCACATAAAAACCAAAATCAACCATGACCCCTATATAATCAAGTATAACCCATAAATTTGCATGCTCAATGCTTTATCAATCAAACAAAAGTCAGGTTGCGCAATCGAAGTAAGCATGGGCAAATGGACATAGTTCGAAAATCATTCCAGCCACTTAACAATAAATCAAAGGTAAGTACCAATTAGAATATCAATAAAAACTATGACATTTCAAATAATGATAGAGGAGTTTTCACGCTTTCATTCATGAAAACCAAATCGAACAATTTGCAAGTGTTGCATGAAATGAAAATGTCGTCTATCTGCAAAAAGTGAGGGAAATTTGAAGTTCATGAGACATAGGTGTAGGCATCTTTTAGGGCAATTGAAAAAATTGAATTGGCTTCCAACAATACTATGGGTTTTTGAATGATATAATTGAGTGTGAATTTAATTCATTCAAATTAGTTTTATTCGATGTCAAATGTTATATGTTATGAACGCATGAACATGATGAGGAAATAATTGTTATCCTACATGCCAAAAGATTTTTGATGATTAAAAAAATAGTTTTTGAAAATGAAAATGATTTCTATGTTTTTCCAAGTCAATGTGAACAAGTATTTTACTCAAAGGTTCCAGGTAAGAGGGATTGGTCAATTGTTGTTATATATGATCTAAGAGGAAGGCCAATAAAGTATATTGTATATGAAGAATATGATGTAGAGCTAGAGAAGGAAGAATATGGGTTGATAGATGAAGAAGATGAAGAAGATGAAGAAGATAAACTGGATGCAGGAGACAATGCGCCAGTTCTTGGTGACAATATCGACAAAGATATGCTCACAAATGACATTGATGAGAATGATGATATAATCAATCCTTTAAACATTGTTTCTGAACCAAATGTTGATACAGATGTCGAGTTGGATGATCAAGACGAAGATATGGAAGAAGGATGACACAAATGTTGCATTGGATGAGGTACGCAACAAGATATTTTAATTTGTATGAATTATTCCTTTTAAATAATTTTTTATGTGGGTTAATTACATGTTTTTAATTTTTATTTAATTTTTTGATATCTTATGGTACATATTGTTAANTTTTAAGTTTGCATCAACCATTTTTCTTTCAAAGTACACAAATTGGGTGACACAAGTTTTAAGTTTGCATCAACCATTTTTCATTTTTCTTTCAGGTTCTACATTGTATATACAACATATGTGTGTCATAGTTGTGATGAAAAATCTCTCTTTTCATTCATTTTTTAATCATCACCATAAAAATATGCATTGTACTATGACTAGACCTGGGCAACGTCAGTGACCTGTCATGAATGGAGCCAACGTTGAAATTTTCACAAACTATTTATTTATGCACTGATATTTGACATGGATAGACTATTTGCATGCCTTAACGATATGGGAGGGTTTACAGACTCAAATATGACTCACACACCCACTTGTTTCCATCATCAATTCATCATGTACACCATAAACCCTCTTTTTCTTTCAAAGTACACAAATTGGGTGACACAAGTTTTATGTTTGCATAAGCCTTTTTTCATTTTTCTTTCAAGCTCTACATTGTATATACAATGTATGTGTGTCATAGTTGTGATGAAAAATCCTTTTTTTCATTCATTTTTTAATCAACACCATAAAAATATGCATTGTACTAGGACTGGACCTAGGCAACGTCAGTGACATGTCATGAATGGGGCCAACATTGAAATTTTCACAAAATATTTATGTATGCACTGGTATTTGACATGGATAGACTATTCACATGACTTAATAATATGGGAGGGTTTCCGGACTCAAATATAACTCACACACCCACGTGTTTCCATTATCAATTCATCATGTAAACCATAAACCCTCTTTTTCTTTCAAAGTACACAAATTGGGTGACACAAGTTTTAAGTTTGCATCAACCCTTTTTCACTTTTCTTTCATGTTCTACATTGTATATACAACGTATGTGTGTCATAGTTGTGATGAAAAATCCCTCTTTTCATTCATTGTTTAATCAACACCATAAAAAACTGCATTGTACTAGGACTAGACCTGGGCAACATTAGTGACCTGTCATGAATGGGGCCAACGTTGAAATTTTGAAATTGAAATTCGAAAGTTAGAACATTTCTCTCGATATTCATTAGTCTATCACCATTTTGGCCCATGCGTTTTGTGGCAAGAATAAGGCGCTAGATGAGATTTTGTATTTAAATAATGATTACGTACTAAAATATATCTAAAATATTGTAGAAAAAAAGTACTTAGATGAGTCCTTGCACTAGTACTTGTTTATTGACGTTATTACATGTCCTTGTAGTACTAGATGCGGGAATGTCTTGAGAGGCCAATTTTTTGTTTAATTTTGTAGTATCCTTTATTATTACAAGAGATAAATTTGTGATACTTGTGCTAGTGGCTATAGTTTGAGCTTGATTCATATACTTGTCTTTTTGTTTGAACATAGTGAATGATTTTGACTTCAACGTTAAGTAGATTTGAAATTGAAGTTTGGTTTTTATTAAGGTTTTCTTAAAAGTGAGCATGTTCTATTCTCAAATGGTAATCCATGGATTTCCCAATTATGTGAGGGTCCTAAAAATATACTTCTATATTATTATCATGAAGGTTTTCATGGGAAATAAATGGAATTATATTCTTTTCTGTAGAGAAAATGGAGAATCATGAAGGGGCTTGTGCCACCCATATATTAAGGTTGAATTAGGTCCATTGCTTTATTGTTTAATGTCAAAAAGTGTGTTTAACCCTATATTATTTGTTTTAAGAATGTAGAATCATTGAATTAAATTATTAACTAAGATTGGGAAGTGGGATACGAAACCCTCAAGCAGGTAGAAAAACAAGTTCAACAACATTCCACCAAAGATTGTACAAAATGTCTTAAAGTGACATCATTGTTATGTATAAAATTGACATAGGAGAGGTCAAATGATTTCATGTGTTAAACATGATCTTCCTATGTGTTTTCACTAAGGACAGGCAAGCTAGGGAAGTTTTAAGGAAGCCTAGTTGCAATGACATGGGGGTCAAAGGGAAATCAAAGAAAGCATGCATAATAATGTCTAGTAGAGGCATTGAATCTTCCTAAATTTTGATTCAAGTTTAATATTGCTAAAGGGTTTGTGTTTTGTAAGTTTGTGTAAAAGGTGGTAGTTGGAATTAAACCTTGGATATGGGATTGTGTAATCATTGAATGTATAATTGGATGAGGATTGTTTTTTTCTTACTTTAATATGACGATGTTGGAATGGTAGTCTTGGATATGTACAATGGGGGGGTCAGAGAGGTCAAAAGAGAAGGCATGTCCTTGAGGAATGGGATTAAGAGACACAACTTCCATGGTTGGACAAAAGAGGACAATGCCATTATGACAGGGTTGTATCTCCTTTCTATGCTCTGATTTCCAAATTCAATAGTTTATTGGAAATATTTCAATGAATATAACAATGTGTTGGGGAAAGAAGGTTGTTTAAAGATCAAAATTCAAATAATTGTATTTTCAAGTTCATAAGGCTTTTCTTAAGAAAGGGGAGGGTTAATAGGAACTATATAGTATAATATCCAAATGTAGAATTATGGATATAGAGAGGCACCATATTTCCACAAGGAGAAAGTCCCAAGCACTAGGTCTTGGATGTGATGTGGATTTTACATTGGGTTTTAGAGAAACTAGAAAAATGGACTAAAGGAGGAAGGTGCACTAGGTTGATTGAGAGTTAATATTTGACTTAAAGTGAACCCTAGTGATGAATATTGATTTTAATAAGGTAATGTATCTTAGGCATCTTTTACAATAAATAATTTTACTTTGATAATAAAATTATCAAATTAAAGAACAACTAAACTAAGGTTAACTGACCTCTTTTACTTTGGTTATCTAATTTGAATTGTAATGAAAGAGGAAGAGAACATGAAAGAGAGAATATAAAATCTAGCTAATACCCTTTTAAACCCAAATGCACACAACACACAACAAAAATTATGTCTATTTACCTTTTCTTCCCTTTTCACTTTAATGACTATGAAATCTAGGAAAGGAGAAGATCGGGTTTATTGATTCCCTATGTCAGGAAATCCCTTGACTAGAACCTTTTCTTCCCTTTTCACTTTAATTACTATGAAATCTAGGAAAGGAGAAGATCGGTTTTATTGATTCCCTATGTCAGGAAATCCCTTGACTAGATGTGAGGCTAAATAATTGAAAATAATAAAGGAAAGGAAATAAAATTGTATTGGTATCTAATATAAAAAACAAGCATCTAAATAAAGGTTAAGTACCTATGTTTATGTACCTAAAACATGTCTAATGTCCTCCAAGATAGACTTGGAAAATATTTTCAATAATATGTATCATATATAAAACAAACACCAATCAAATCACACGAAATATTATATATATTAATGAAACCATTGTTGCTTTTATTTAGAACATACCTCCCTCTCTCAAATTTGTATGGGAAACTTCCTTATTGTTTCAAAGATGGAATATTTGATACCCCTCCTCACTTTAAGGAAATCCCTTATTATCCAAACCCTATACTATGCTCCTTAGATTCCTCTCCTTAAATTAATATTTGGTAAGGAAGGAACGCAAATATTTTTAAAACAAGATAGATTAATGCGAGAATAATAATGGAATAAAAAACAAATTCCATCTTGAAAATCCAAATTGGGTGGTTCTGGACAAAATTAAATATTTAGAACCTGATGAGCTCGCTTTCAAACTTGACATACTGCACAAAAAGAAATGGTGGAAACACTGGTATTGGAATTGGTCCACACTGTTTACTGAATTCTCTCCATCAATTTCTTATAAATGGATGAATTAATCCACCTTAATAAAGGATCAACCATATGAGATATGAAATGATAATTCTAAGTTATCTACATGGTTCCTTAGACTTGAGAAATATTGCAAGGCCCAAGTCAAGCCCAAATAGCCTTTTTGTGTTGAAAAAACTGATTTTGATCCCCTATTATTCCCTTTTTGTTGTAACAAGGATACCCTTTTCCATATGTTTTGGCACAGTCCAAAAGCTTAGGTTATTTGGTGCTTGTTGTTTACAAGTGCCAATGAGTTGTACAAGTTCCATTGAATTTACAAGTGACACTTTGTGTTTTTGGTCTGTAAACAATAACCCTATTACTTGTGCCACTTTCCAAGTGGTATTAGATTTCCCAGGGGATGGGAATTGTATCAAAGTTTATAATTTTATACACTTAGTTTTCTTAAGTTTAGATTTGCTTGAACTTAAAAATATAACTAGGACCATGCGTTGACAATTGTCATAAGCATTTTTATGCAAAGGATAAATAAAATACACCCTATTGTGGAAGGTTTGTTGCAAATATTGGAATGTTGGATTGAAACATTAGGTTTCTCTCGGAAATTTCAAGCTCACATTTAACTGCATTATATATTCGGATTTAGATGTTGAATGAGCACATTGTTAACAAGTCTCTGCACATGGACCACACATGTTTTTTTACTTTGCACTCATATGGATGTTATTACAAGTACTCTAGCATTTCCAAGGCCAAAAGCTGTAATACTCGAGAGCTAGGTTAGCTACTTTTTCTTTCGCTAAAGACAACTTTGTATTATTGACATTAAATATTAGTTGAATCATTCTATGAGTTTGGTTTATTAGATATCTTAGTTGTGATTAGAGTTACTGAACCTTTTCCTTGTAAATATATGGAATTAAGCAACCACTTCAGGATTTGGGCATGGTCTAAAACTTCCCCTCCCTTAAATAATTTTGTNCGGTAAACTAAAAATATCATTTACAAACACATAATTTCATTTACCTCCATTAATGTTTTTTTGGTAGTTTCTATGCATGAATCTTACTATCTTGCTTTCAATTATTTTCTATTTTGTAGATTTGGTATTGGGGAATTGAGAGTGATCATGTGAGGGGGAGGGGAGGGGCCATATGAGTTTCCACCTTCACGTGGTTGGACTTGTTCAATAGAGGATAAATTATTCTCGAAACCAAGAGAAGTTCAATCATCTTTATACCATCATGATCGTAAATGTCATCATTGTTGTCATAGTATTGCATCAACGAAGTTTCGATGAACATGTTTTTAATTTATATAGGATCATGTAATTCATTAAAAATGTTTGAAAACATGGGAATTTTGCCCCTGAAAACATCAAGTTTTAAGTTTGCATCAACCATTTTTCTTTCAAAGTACACAAATTGGGTGACACAAGTTTTAATTTTGCATCAACCACTTTCAATTTTTTTTCCAAGTTCTACATTATATATACAACGTATGTGTGTCATAGTTGATATTAAAAATACCTATTTTCATTCATTATTTAATCAACACCAAAAAATGTGCATTGTACTACAACTAGACCTAGGCAACGTCAGTGACCTGTCATGAATGGGGCCAATGTTGAAATTTTCACAAACTATTTTTGTATGCACTAATATTTGACATGGATAGACTATTCACATGCCTTAATGATATGGGAGGGTTTTCAGACTCAAATATGACTCATATTCACACTTGTTTCCATCATAAATTCATCATGTAAACCATAAACCCTCTTTTACTTTCAAAGTACACAAATTGGGTGACACAAGTTTTATGTTTGCATAAGCCTTTTTTCATTTTTATTTCAGGTTCTACATTGAATATAAAATGTATGTGTGTCATAGTTGTGATGAAAAATCACTATTTTCATTCATTTTTTAATCAAAACCATAAAAATATGCATTGTACTAGGACTAGACCTCGACAACGTCAGTGACCTGTCATGAATGGGGCCAACATTGAAATTTTCACAAACTATTTCTGTATGCACTGATATTTGACATGTATAGACTATTCACATGACTTAATTATATGGGAGGGTTTCTAGACTCAAATATGACTCACACATCCTCTTGTTTCCATCATCAATTCATCATGTAAACCATAAACCCTCTTTTTGTTTCAAAGTACACAAATTGGGTGGCACAAGTTTTATATTTGCATAAGTCATTTTTTATTTTTTTTTCCAGGTTCTACATTGTATGTTTGTCGTAGTTGTGATGGAAAATCCCTCTTTTCATTCATTTTTTAATCACCACCATAAAAATATGCATTGTAATAGGACTAGACATGGGTATAATGTGTTCAACTGAGTAACGAGTGGTAATTTTCATGGGTTTTCTAGAACAACTACTTAGGTATTTGTTGTGTCTTTCATTGTTTATCCAAAGTATGATTTCCATGATTCTCATTTGAAATTTAGAACAATTATCTCGAATTCATTAGTCTAACACCATTTTGGACCATGATTTTTGTGGAAAGAAGAAGGCACTAGATGAGATTTCGTATTTAAATAATTATTAAGTACTAAAGTATATCTAAAATATTGTAGAAAAAAAGTACTTAGATGAGTCCTTGCACACGTAATTTTTTATTGACGTTATTACATGTCCTTGTAGTACTAGATGAGGGAATGTCTTGAGAGGCCCATTTTTCGTTTAATTCTGTAGTAGACTTTATTATTGCAAGAGATAAATTTGTGATACTTGTGCTAGTGGCTATAGTTTGAGCTTGATTCATGTAATTGTCTCTTTGTTTGAACATAGTGAATTATTTTGACTTCAACGTTAAGTAGATTTGAAATTGAAGTTTGGTTTTTATTAAGGTTTTCTTAAAAGTGTTCATGTTATATTCTCAAATGGTAATCCATGGATTTCCCAATTTTGTGAGGGTCCTAAAAGTATACTTATATATTATTATCATGAAGGTTTTCATGGGAAAGAAGTGGAATCATATGATTTTCTAGTAGAGAAATCAGAGAATCATGAAGGGCCTTGTGCCACCCATATATTAATGTTGAATTAGGTCCATTCTTTTATTGTTTAATGTAAACACATGTGTTTAACCCTATATTATTTGTTTTAAGGCTGTAGAAGCATTGAATGAAATTATCAACTAAGATTGGGAAGTGGGAGACGAAACCATCGAGCAGGTAGAAAAACAAGTTCAACAATATTACACCAAAGATTGTACAAAATGTCTTAAAGTGACATTTTTCTTATGCATAAAATTGACATAGGAGAGGTGAAATGATTTCATGTGTTAAACATGATCTTCCTATGTGTTTTCACTAAGGCTAGGCAAGCTAGGGAAGTTTTAAGGAAGCCTAGTTACAATGACATGGGGGTCAAAGGGAAATAAAATAAATCATGCATAAGAATGTCTAGGAGAGGCATTGAATCTTCTTAAATTTGGATTCAAGTTTAATATTGCTAAAGGGTTTGTGATTTGTAAGTTTGTGTGCAAGGTGGTAGTTGGAATTAAACCTTGGATATGAGATTGTGTAATCATTTAATGTATAGTTGGATGATGATTTTTTTTTCTTACTGTAATATGACGATGTTGGAATGGTAGGTTTGGATATGTACAATGGGAGGATCATAGAGGTCAAAAGAGAAGGTAGGTTCTCGTGGAATGGGCTTAAGAGACAAAAATTTCATGGTTGGACAAAAGAGGACAATTCCATAATGATGGGGTTGTATCTCCTTTCTATGGTATTATTTACAAATTCAATATGTTATTGGAAATATTTCAATGAATATAACAATGTGATGGGGAAAGAAGGTTGTTTAAAGATCAAAATTCAAATAATTTTATTTCCAGGTTCATAATGATTTTCTTAAGAAAGGGGAGGGTTAATAGGAACTATCTAGTATAGTATCCAAATGTAGCAATATGGTTATAGAGAGGCACCATATTTCCACAAGGAGAAATTCCCAAGCACTAGGTCTTGGATGCGATGTGGAGTTTACACTGGGTTTTAGAGAAACTAGAAAAATGGGCTAAAGGAGGAAGGTGAACTAGGTTGATTGAGAGTTACGATTTGACTTAAAGTGAACCCTAGTGATGAATATTGATTTTAATAAGGAAATTTATATTTTTCATCTTGTACAATAAATAAATTTACTTTGATAATAAAATTATCAAATTAAATAACAACTAAACTAGGGTTAATTGAGCTCTTTTACCTTGGTGATCTAATTTGAATTGTAATGAAAGAGGAAGAGAACGTGAAAGAGAGAATACAAAATATAGCTAATACCCTTTTAAACCCAAATGCACACAACAAGAAACAACAATTATGTTTATTTACCTTTTGTTCCCTTTTCACTTTGATGACTATGAAATCTAGGAAAGGAGAAGCTCGGGTTTATTGATTCTGTATGTCAGGAAATCCCTTGACTAGATGAGAGGCTAAATAATTGAAAATAATAAAGGAAAGGAAATAAATTTTGATTTGGTATCTAATATTAAAAGCAAGCATCTAAATAAAGGTTAATTACCTATATTTATGTACCTAAAACATGTCTAATGTCCTCCAAAATAGACTTAGACAATATTTTCAATAATATGTATCATATATAAAACAAACACCAATCAAATCACACACAAAATTATATATATATTAATGAAACCATGAAACCCTTGCTACTTTTATTTAGAACGTACCTCCCTCTCTCAAATTTGTGTTGGAAACTCCCTTATATTTTGAAATATGGAATATTTGATACCCCTCCTCACTTTAAGGAAATCCCTTGTTATACAAATCCTATACTATTCTCCTTATTTCCTCTCCTTAAAT
Source organism: Picea glauca (assembly GCA_000966675.3). Lineage (NCBI taxonomy): Eukaryota > Viridiplantae > Streptophyta > Pinopsida > Pinales > Pinaceae > Picea > Picea glauca. Next base: position 9,767 of record JZKD02S2098872.1, read on the forward strand.
TAATATTTGGTTAGGCAGGAACACAAATATTTTTAAAACAAGATAGGTTAATGTGAGAATAATAATGGAATGAAAAAAAATTTCCATCTTGAAAATCCAAATTGGGTGGTTCTAGAAAAAAATAAATATTTAGAAACTGATGAGCTTAATTTCAAACTTGACATATTGTACAAAGATAAATGGTGGAAAGATTGGTATTGGAATTGATCCACATTGTTTACTGAATTCTCTCCATCAATTGCTTATAAATGGATGAATTAATCCACCTTAATAGAGGATCAACCAAATGGGATATGGAATGCTAATTATAATTTATCTATATGGTTCCTTAGAATTGAGAAATCTTGCAAGGCCTAATTCAAGACCAAATAGACTTTTTGTGTTGAAAAAGCTGATTTTGTCCCCCTATTATTCCCTTTCGTTATAAAAAGGATACCCTTTTCCATTTGTTTTGGTACAATCCAAAAGCCTAGGTTATTTGATGCTTGTTATTTACAAGTGCCAATGAGTTGTACACGTGCCATTCAATTTACAAGTGATACTTTGAGTTTTTTTCCTGGAAACAATAACCCTATTACTTGTGCCACTTTCCAAGTGGTATTAAGTTTCCTAGGGGATTGGAATTGTATCAAAGTTTCCGATGTCACACACTTAGTTTTCTTAAGTTTAGATTTTCTTGAACTTAACAATATAACTAGGACCATGCATTGACATCTGTAATAAGAAATTTTATGCCAAAGGATAAATAAAATACACCCTATTGTGGAAGGTTTGTTGCAAATATTGCAATGTTGGATTGAAACATTAGGTTTCTCCCGACAATTTCAAGCTCACATTTAACTGCATTATATATTTGGATTTAGATGCCAAATGAGCACATTCTTAAGAAGTCTTTGCACATGGACCACACATGTTTTTTTCTTTGCACTCATATTGATGTTATTACAAGTACTCTAGCATTTCCAAGGCCAAAAGCTGAAATACTAGAGAGATAGGTTAGCTACCTTTTCTTTCGCTAGAGACAACCTTATATTATTGCCATTAAATATTAGTCGAATCATTCTATGAGATTGGTTTATTAGATATCTTAGTTTTGATTAGAGTTACTAAACCTTTTTCTTGTAAATATATGGAATGAAGCAACCACTTTGGGATTTGGGCATGGTCTAAAACTTCCCCTCCCTTAAACAATTTTGTTATTTTCTTTGACATTCATTATTACATTTACCTTGCACAATAAAACAACTTCACCACACATCGGGTAAGGTATTACTTGGTTTAAAGTGAACTTTGGTTTGCATGTTTGAGATAGTTGTAGTTGGGGTAATTTCTATTATACTTTCTGCTTGTTCCTTTTACAGTCTTAACCAATAGTTTTAAAGCAAGTTTTTTGATATATTATTTTTCATCTTTAAGTTTTTATAAATTTAATATGTGACAACTCCAAACATTCTAATGCATGTATTGGATCAGGAATATATTGCGGGATCTTCTCAGATGTCCCAAGTGACATCGTCATAGAGATTGATGGTGTATGTTTTGCAGTGCATAAGGTAACTATTACATTCTTTTACTAGAATGAAATAACCATTGCTTCTCTTTTATTTTCCTTGAGATTGAATTATATTCCTAAACTATTTTATTGTGGTATTCCCTTTCTCTTCATCATTTATCTTTATTTATCATTGATATGGTGTGCTTAAACCCCTTAATATTTCAAGTATTGATAATATTAGCAATGATGATTTATTTGTATTTATCTTTTCTTTTCACAAGTAGGAAAGGAGGGGCTATCACATCCCTATATCAATAGTGGTCTAACACTATGATTTTTAAAGTTGGAAGTGATATAGAACATACTTGATCACAAGAGTACTCTTATCTATTTATAAAACATAAAAATGCACATTTGTAGAATATAATAATGGATATAAATTGGTATAAAGTAAAGTAGAGAAAGATATAAAAATGTGAAATACAAAGGGAAAGGCTCATACAATCCAACAACCATTTCCGCAAAGTAAACCCTCCAGCTCGCGTGAACAAGTAAACCCTCCATCACTCGCGGAAAACCCTGATAGTTTTCACCCGGGCACCCTCCATCTCTCTCGTGATAAACTGTGTAATTGTTCACCCCGCAGGGACCCTCCATCTCTCACGGTAAACCCTGTCAGTTTTCACCCGGGCACCCTCTATCTCTCTCGCGGTAAACTGTGTAATTGTTCACCCTGCGGACACCCTCCATCTCTCTCGCAGTAAACTGGCCTGTTATTTTTCACTCAGGGTAGTGGGGGAAAGGATAACTTGAGCCAGTACTAAACCCCTGCATGCAAAAAATGAGATAGATACCTTCCACTGCGGCACAAGGAGACACTGACCTTGGCCACTGCGACACAAGGAGACATTGACCTCGACCACTGTGGTGCAAGGAGATAGAGAACTTGCACCAATACATGCACAAGGAGATAGACATCTCTACCTTGAGCCAATATTCACAGGGAATCAAGAATGGTGATTAATTTCATTTTGAGAGTTTCGATTTGGATCTTAACCATGAATTTCCTGCCTGCTTTCCCAAACATTTCGAAATCTTTTTTTTGTTGTCATTAACTTGGGTATTTAGGAAAAAATGACCCAACATGTAAGAAAACAAAGTATTCCTTCCACGGGTCCCATCCATAAAGTATCTTGTCCTAATAATGTATCATCTCCCTCAGTGGCAACCTTGCCATCATTTCCTTCATCAATTATGGGGATGATTATGGAATATGGGGTAATCCTAGGCAGTTCTTATGCCACATGAGCCCAATTTGAAACCATGACTTTGCCCAAAATTGAATTTGTGAAGTCTTATACGATGATATATTCTCCATTACCACCACATACATGCAACAAGCCCGCAATATGATCAATTTCAGACTTCTTCTCCTCCTGGTGATCATTTTCAAATTCTGGTGTTTCATCAAAACATGGCAAATATGATCCGCCTCTTTTCTTTCCATAACATAAATACAGACCTAAACACATATCAGTGGTGTTGTAGTATTCTTCTTCTTGGTATGCAATATCCATTCTATGATATTTGTATCAATTTATTCCTTCTTTACATTTAGAGTTCCCTTCCACATGGGCATTTGTCCTAATTATTGTTGCCATGAAATTGTCCTTCAGAGACATCACCCTACAATTCTTCTTGATAGAGCTTCATTACATTGGCAAGTGTCACATTACATGGAAAGAGGGAAAAAAATACAATGTCCTATGAATGTATCATCTCCCTCAGTGGAAGCCTCATCATCATCTCCTTCATCAGTTATGGGGCTACTTCTGGAATATGGGGTACTCTTGGGCAGTTTGTATGCCACTTCAACCCAATTTGAAACCAAGACATTTCCCAAAATTGAACTTGTGAAGTCTTCTATTATTATATATTCTCCCTTACCACCACATACCTGCAACAAGCTTGCAATATGATCACTTTCATACTTCTTCTCCTTCTGGTGATCATTGTCAAATTTTGGTGTTTCATCAAAACATAACAAATATGATCTGCCTCTTTTCTTTCCAGAACATAAATCCAGACCTAAACACATATCAAGGGTATTGTAGTCTTGTTATTCTTGGTATAAAATATTCGTGCTATGCTCTCTGTAGCCATTTCTTCCTTCTTTACATTTAGAGTTACCTTCCACATGGCCATTTTTCCTCATTATTGCTACCACGAAACTGTCCTTCAGAGACATCACCCTAAAATTATTTTTGATAGAACTTTATTACATTGGAAAGTGTCACATTATTTCACTTTATTACATTGCATTAGTAAGTGATTCAATATGATATAATGGAGTTTAATGTTAGAAAAAACTTGGCACTATGTAGCTCATCCATGAAACCATTAATGCGATAAAAGGGAAATTTATTTTTAGGAATGATTCCATTAATTGGGATATATTGAAATATTAATTACCATATGCTTCTAAAGTCTCTTATAGGGATCCGAGAAAACCTCCTTATCCTTCCCATAGCTAGTTTTCATCAAATTTGAAATTATTGCATTTCATTTTCCTCTTGCATGGTTTATAGAGTCGAGTCGAAACACCATAAATTTCATGACCACTCCTTTGAGTAAAATCAACCTAAAATCAAGTGCTAATTAAAATTTATCTAGCAACTTTTCTAGGGCTCTTCAAACACATATTATATTAGGTGTAGAGATTTGGAATAGGATTGTGAGGATTGTGAGGTATCAAGATTCAGGTTATTCTTGCGCAAGATAGATTAATCTTATAGCAGATCTCAACATTTTCTAACTGAGAATGAAGAAAATAGAGTTGTGATGATATTCATAATCATGTTATAACCAATTAAGTGTATCATACATAAATATAATACATAGTAAAATTCAATACATTTCGAAGATTAAATACACAAGATATATTCAAAATTTGGGTCCCCAATTGTATTAACATATCAGGTTCTTCTCACAACATGACTCACATATACACGTAATCAAAAGATTCTTCCCAACAAGTATGAGAGAAGGTTATCTTAGTCCCTTTCTCTTTCCAACTCTACAATAATACAAAATTCTATTACATTGACAATCCGGTTCTTACCCAGATCTCAAAACTTAGTTAAGCTAACAACAGGAAGATAAAAACAATGACTCTAGCCACCCTGACAATCCCAACCCAACATTAATGATATATATCCTAACAAAAACAACCTTTTAGAATCATATATATATAATCTGATCTTGAGTTTGTTGGTTGAGAACCCGAGAGTTCTCTCTTCTTCCTAATCTTGTTGCAACTTCGTTCTTCAAAACTAATGTTGAGTTGTCCTTTCAATCATTTTTTGTTTATTCCTTTTGTCCAGCTCTTCAGCAGCTTGTGAAACTTCTGTTCACGAAAATGAAGATTTCACATAACTTGTGCAACTTCTATTTATCAAAACGAAGGGCCCAACAAGCTCCGACCATAATCCTTGACTCACCTCGAGTCAATTCTTTGACTCTTTTGTGGTCTCTGGGTTAGTTCGTTGTTCTTCCTTGCCTTTTGGTTCCAGGTTGATTCCATTTACATATTGGATTGTTTCCAATTTATCTTCTTCAAAAAAAGGGCCCAACTCAGGTACTAGTTCTAGGGCTCTTTTCTTGACATCTTTGAATTTGTCCACTTTGTCCTGCTACTTTTTGGCAAGTGGCATATGTAATGCATTCGTTTGGCTTGGACACAACTAGATATTTCCATTCTGAATCAACTATGGTGTCCACTTGATGCATCTATAGGTAGGTTACTGGAATACAGATTGGAACTCTCATAGTTCTTTATGAGCCACAATTTGATCTTTAAATAATGCACTTAGATCATTTTTCTCTTGCTGGATCTTGTCAAATTTCTCTTGTTTTTCCAACGGATCCATGATGTTTGATGCTTCTTCTTTGAGCAGTTGGATCTACAAGCATAGGTATTCCAATGTTTGGTTTCACCTTGAAATGATTCCCATTCAATAAATAACCTCTTTGAAAAAGGTTATTCATTTTGCAGTTCTTTTATGCAAGGTTACTCTTTCATTGTTTCCTTTGAAGACCACTTTTTCCATTTGCTCTTGTATCTTCCTGGGTTGAAGCTCAACTTCTCACTTACTGTCCTGCAACTGTACTTTGAAATCTTATTATTTTTCTGCTAGCTCAGAACAGGCTACCTGAATTAATTCGATCTGCTCGACAAGCTCACTTGTTGCACTGGGTTTTGGCAGCTGAGGCACTATCTTTATGATCGTTGTCCAGGCCTTTGCAATTTTTTCCTTTACCTTTTCAACCTTATTCTATACTCGAATATTTGAAAATTCCTCCTACATTCATCGTGCTTACACGAGGAGTCATTCTTGTTTCCAAAATCCAGCTTCTCATTCATCTTGCTCGATCCTCTGCTCCAATTGCTCAGTCGAGGCTCTGATTATGACCACCAGCTACGTTGTCGACAACTGAGCAAGATCTCCAGATGAAGGAGAAGCATCCAGGGGTAATCATACTTGTAGTGGAAGTCCACTAGCCATTGAATGTTTAGAGGGTGTCTCCACCTCTTCTTCCCCTGGGGATGGACCTTGCAGTTGATGTGCATGTATCGTCTTTAGAGCTATTGTAAGTAGAGGGAGAACCTTGGTCTTTGCCAGGTAAATATAAAACAATTATACACATTGTTGTGGATTATGGAGTATTGGCTCCAGTTGTTCTTTTAAGGATGTTGCGCTCTACCCTGATGTTGTTTGGGGTTATTTCTTATCTGACCGTGTTTCTGCCTCTATTTGTAACGAAAATTCTATAGTCTCGCTCCTGATGATGGGAATATCAACATTGACTATTGAGAGAGGAATTTGGGTGCCTGGAACTTGAGGTATTGGTGAAAGTGATGAGATTTCTTATTTTTTACTCTCCGCCGAAGGTAGAGTGACTGAAATGGATACCAAGGGAGTGGCTAGCTGGCTCAAGGATTCAGTGGTCAAGGTCATGGGTTATTTTATGTTGTCAGAAGGGTTGGGGTTATCTAGCTACATGGGCTCAGGGGATGTGGGTCAAGAAGGAACAATGGTCTCATGTGCCGATGATGGGACTTGTGGTGGTGATGGGGCTTGTTGTGGCGATGGGGTTGTGATACAGTTTGGATTTTCCTCACCTCCGAACACAATGGGGTTCCCCATCATATTTAATGAACTCATTTAATGTAATGGTGGATTTTCCAATCCTGTGCGACTGAGTACGTAGTTTTTCACAAAAGCACCTCTTAGACTGAAAAAAATATATATGTCATGGCGCAAAAATGCACACTCTAACGCTATTAATTGTATCAAAGAAATTACAAGAAATTAAAATCTAAATATTGTACATGCTCCATTGGACTAGAGAAATAGTCCTTTGGCTCAATCATGAGAAATATAAGGTTTCAAGAGGGCGACATTCACCCATCCTAGTTGAAGGATACCATCCAATTGTGCTATCTTGAATGCACTAGAGTGTC
>JZKD02S2098883.1:0-23012 GCA_000966675.3 Picea glauca
AATAAAAATAAAAACAAATAAAAATACATACAATAAATAAAACACATAAATAATAAAACAAAACAATATTAAACAATAAAACAAATAAATAAATAAAAACTAATTAAATAAAAACTAAAAAAGTATATCCTAAATTTAAAACACTCCCCTTTCCATATTCCAGACCCCCCCTTAGGTCACTCAACTAGGGGTCTGGAAAGTGAAACCACCTTTATAACTTGTCACCTCCACAGGATTTCGGACCCCCTCCGGAATACCACCTTTCCCCCCAAAAAAACCACTTTTCGCAAGTTTTGACCAGTCGTCTTCCGAGGCGGATTTCGGGAAAACCATGGAAATCGAGAGATATTTTTCTCCGAAACGGGATGAAATCCAATAACCTCCCTCGGTTTTTTCACATGTGTCATCGTTTGGTAGAATCGACAGCATCTTTATGCCCTATTTTCGGGATTCGGGATTTTCCTATTCGACACATATTTTTCAAACCCAGATCCCAGACATATGGAGATGAATTTGGAAAAATAGAGAGAGGTTTTCACTTAGGACAAGCTCATATACAATAACCTCTTTCATTTTTCACACAGCTCTCATATTTTGGGAGATACAAGCATCCGAGTTAACCCCTATTTTCAACAGTCCGACCTTTTTTTCATGGCAAATAGCTTAGAACTTTGAGGAAATTGTTTCTATTTTTGGCCAGGTTGTTGAATTCGACCTCCTGATCCTGGGGGAGAAATTTTTCTATATATTGTTATAAAGAGTGTTGGTTAGTGTGGAATTTGAGGAGACTAACATTGTAATGTAGCTCACATTGAACATATTTTTATTTTCCAATTAAAACAATCGTAGGATTCTTGTGTCAAATACCCGAGTGATGTATTTTCTTATGTAATTGTTTTTCCTGTCTTCACAATCACATTTATGTTTGGATTGTCTTCAGGAATTAAAAGAATAGAATTTGTTGAATTAAACACTCTATTATGATTGTTCATAATTTCTATGTTTTCCTCTGAGATACAGGTGGAGAATTCTTAATTGCTCTCCATTTGCTATTGATTTTGTTTCCTATCTCATATCCCTCCTTTCATTTAAAACTCTGAGATCCAATGTTTTGACTACCTTGCCCTGCTAATTAACCTTACAGAAATTGGATTTGATTAATTTGTTTTTGTGATTCCATAGCCCAATGGTTCTTCTTCTATGTTCCTACCCAATTATTTAAATCAAAACCTTGAACTAAATAGCTAGCCTAATATCTTATTTAAAACAAAGCTAAAACTAATAGAGAGAGCCCTCTCTGGGTCTAGGGGGGCTAGATCCTGGAGTCCAAAGCAGTTTGTGGTTACCTTTGTCAATTTCTTCCTCAGCCTGAGAAATTATGGAGTGCTAACATGTAGCACCATTTCTTCTGACATTCTATGCAATGCCAAGTTGAGGCTTTTGTTCGCCACTTTTCTCTTTGTAGCTAAAGTAAGTCAGTCGATCATAAATAAGGCCTTTATGAGTGGTTTCCTCTTTCTTTTTTGCCTTGGGAATCCTTGTCTATGGATTTTCTTAGCATCTTGCCCATGACTTTTTGAAAGCATGATTGCATTTTTGTTCTGGTGTGTTGTTTCTCTAAGATAGCCATATTTATTCCCTACACCGAGACAAATTTTGTACAATAAGTAGGTGAGTTGTTTTTCTCCCACATCTAATCTCATTTTAGCCTCCCCCTTAACATTTTGTTTTTCAAGATTCCCACTTCCTCAACAACTTTTGGAAGACGCTTTGGCAATTGTTAGGGTTTCAATTGTGATTTTTCTTTTCATCTACACATATATGGATAGACTAAAGTGGTCAATTGTAGCCTTACTATTCCTAGAACAAGTAGTGAGATTATTATTGACATGTTCTCCAACATAATTATAATAAGGCCATTAATGTGTCATTAAAGTTCTGCGAGCCTCCCAGTAGCTAAAAATATTCTCGATTTTCAACCACCTTTGAGACTGATACCTTATTGGATACGCGTACCCACTCCACTCATCAACAAAAACATACTTCTTATGTTGTTGGACACCAACAACAACTTCCTACTTAGGCTAAATGGTATCCCCACTCTACCTTTTAGACTACATTTCCCCATTTTGTAGAAAAAATGGGGACACTTTCTACTAAAAGAGGGAGGAATTAATATCCTACATAGGGTGCTTTTATCTAAGATATAAATAAAATAATAATTAATATGAGTAAATAAATGCACAATGAGTCTTGAGTTGTATGTATTTTTTTGTTTAATTATTTGTTAAAGTTGACTATGTCAAATCAACCTTAAATTAATCCTTTGTAAAATTTTATAAAGCTATTGTTAGAGACATAAAGGATAAGAAATATGTTTGGATCTAATTTTTGGTTGAGTTTATCTTCCTCGAGCATTTCTTCTCTTTTATCGAGTTGTAACTTCATCACATGATTGATCAAATAGAAAACCCATAACGTTGTTAAGCCCATGATAACATCAAAAGGTTATTACCATTGGAGTCGGAGGACCAATAGGTTTAAGGAAATAGTGGCTAAGCTAGCTAATCACCAAAACAATGTTCAACATAATGACAAATGTGCTTGTTAAACCAAAAAAGGGCACTATGAGAATTAAAATATTTTCAAGAAATAATGATAAATAATCGCACCCACACAAATCCAATAGGATACAACAAAAAACCAGTGCCATTAATAAACTAATAGTCTATGCCAACATTAATTTGACCAAATAATAGTAAAAACGAGCATAACCTCGAAGCGAGGTTGGGGAAACGCCGAAGTGAATTCAAATTGTTAGCCCTAATCCAATCAAACAAGGTTAATCCTGGGCAAGCAGGGATTTGGTAGAGGTTTTAATTTTACCAAAGTAAAAACAGAAATAAGTGATAATGAAAAACAAAATAGGTATCACATATTTTGCAATAATATACAAATTTAAATTAATAATAGGATAACAAACAAATTCATCACGTTAAAACATTTAACATTACTATATATATATATATATATATATAATCTAAATGGTAGTATAAATTTATCCTAGTAAATTTAGAGTGATATTACTCCAAGTGAATTTTTTAGTCTCAAACCAATCAAGCAAGGATGGGTTCTATACCATTCAAACATGTCTGAGTCAATGTATTAATCCTTAGCACCAAACATGTATGAGTCAAGGTATTAATCCTTGGCAGACACGACAAATGAAAGGAAACCAAAAAAGAAAACAGAGAAAATATTGAAAAAATAGAATGAAACAAATGAAGAGCAGTCAACAACATACGAGAATAATGGGGGTGAATGTTGGAAAGACGGAGCACTACATCTACGTCTGCCAAACTATGAGAAATGTGTTCGATAATCCAAGAGCTTATAAATATATAATGGCCGCAAAAATAAATAAAAATATTTCAAACCATGCCAAAAAAAAACATGTTGTTGTGATCACTATCGAGGCTTGACCCTCACGATAAGCAGAGACAAGGGACTTCGGGAGGTGGATCTTGGATATGTAAACAAGCAATTAGATGTGTCCCAAAACTACTCCAGAGAACTGTTCATTTCCCCTTATCTGATCCTGCTAAAGTTGTGTTGTAGTGTATGGGTGAAGGCAGGAATCGAGGCGGTGGACAACAATCACAGGTGGTAAATTAACAAAGACACATGGACCGTTGCAAATAGATATGGACAGACAATAAAAATTTAAGAAGAACCACCCCTTAAACAATGCCTTCAACGTAATAATGGGAAAAAAAAGTTGTAGAGGAGGATATAAAACATGGGTTGTTATTTTATTCATTGTAATATGGTTGAAGATCAACTTTCTAGCAAGAAAATCAATTTTCTTATGAGAACTTGAGTAGAGGAGGATTTCACGCATTGGTTGCTACATTATTCATTGCAATCTGGTTGAATCTCGACTTGCCAAAAAGTGGATCAGATTTCCAATGAGAAATTGATTAGAGTAGTTGAGTTATAAATGGGCGTGGATCCTAATTCCCTATTTGTTGATTGTTTTCAAGCTATATGCAATGTCTTTTACCTTGTTGTTTCTTAGTTTTCATCAATTATTTTAGCACTATGATTGCTACGTTGTTGGTTGTTGGTGGTATGCATTGAAAAACAATGGTGCATGAAAGGTAGAACCTATTGTCAATGTATGCATTGATTGACAATTGAGAAGATGCTCCATGTCTTTGCAAGTAAGAAACAATGAGCGTCATGGAAGGCACAATAGTGATAGTTGTAGCAAGGCACCTGTAGGCTATTCCAAAGTGGGAGATTCATTATTTTGTTGGTTTACCTTTAAATGTCAAACACAAATCCACACATTGTATTAATCTTCAACAAACTATGGCCTTCTCACTCATTGAATTGTTGGAGTGAACTTTCACACAACGTCTGCCCTTGGATATTGAATTGTTGGCTTAGAGCTTACTCATGAAGCTTCAACAGGTGACATTTTATTGTGTGGTGTTGTTGCATTGTTATTGTAGCAGTCTAACAAGGGTCATCATGAGTTCATTATAGTGGAAGAATCGATATAGCCAAGAATGGAAATGATTATGTTGAAGAGATTAGATTGGCCAAATAAAGAACTTGTTTATGTGGAATGAATTTCCTAGCTAAGGTAGAAATTGATCTGCCTAGGGAGATTTAATTTTGAAGACCATAATTCAACTTGGCTTATGTTTGTTGCCAGGACAAACTATCTCCAAGTCTAAGAAGAGAGAGACTTGTACATTGTAGCTTTGTGTAACTTAGGAAGGATACTCATTGTCACCTCGGTAGTTCTTCCTCTCTCTTTGGGTTGGCTCTTTGTAAACTCAAGGGGGTCTTCCCTAAGGATAGTATTATCAAAACTATGGAGTGGGGGGCTCTAGGCAAAGTTTGAAGAGTAAGATTGGATAAAACAATGATTGTAGTATATGAAAATCGAAAATGGAAATGGGGAAGGGATATGTTAGAGAAAGGAAAGGAAGATGAAGGCAAAAAAAGGGAATGATGATGATGTGACCAATGCCTATCAACCTAATGGGATAATGGAGTCAAAAGACATTGAATAAATGAGAGAACTAAAGTGTCATAAACAATAACTTAAGTATGTAATATGGTAGAAAGGGCTAGTTTACCACATTCCACGAATTATATGGATTAAGGAACCATTTGATACATTCATTTTAAAGTACATAATTGAGGTGAAAAAGGCATAAATTAACACAATCGAACCTTGGGTGTTTGTTGGAAATCTGTTGTACAAAACTATTCTAGGAGGGCTAAGGTTGCCACTCATCAATCCAATTATAAAAGTGTTGCTTTATGACTGGCATGTGCTTCCAAATCTACACTTAGTTGATAGAAGAAAGGAGAATAAGTACATAAATAAAACAACAAATAAAGTGACAGGGAGAGCCTCCTCACATTGCTTTACTCATATATGAATGAATCCATTGCTAAGCCTTTATAAAAGAGCGATCTACAACAACATGACCAACAATTGAAGAGTAAAATAAAACTAACAAAGTAGATAAATACCTCAATATTCCACTAATATTCAAAAATGGTGTACAAGGGAACTCCATGCATCATCATCTCCAAGCTCCAAGCTCCAACCTTCATTCACTTCTCAATCTCCCGATAATCCTCCATGTTGAGGAAAAGATATGAAATGATCTTACTCAAGCATTTTCAGATTATGCTTGGCTAAAGAAAAATAGACGGGAATAACACCCTATGTTTATAGCCAACAAAAATAACATCTTAACTCACAAGTATTGATTACAAGTGCTTAGGCTAGTCTTTCATCAACAAAAAAACTTGTTGGAAATTTACTTTTTACGTAATTTTATGAATATAACAGTCGCTGAAATAAATGTAAAGACATAAGTAAAGATACTAAGATGATAATCAAGACAAATGAGACATAAAGTAATCTTTTATTTCATTCCAATTCACCAAAGAGTCATTTTCTTTACAAAATCTCATACAGAAATCTTGGACCAAAGCCAAACTTAGACATCCCCGATGGAACATACAAAAGGACCTCTGACAGAAAACCAAAATTGAACTCTAAAAGTTGGATTAGCTTGCAAGATTGTTGCCCACTCAACTCTGCACAATAGCCTTTGTCAGTCGTGAAAACTAATTCACAAACATACAAGTCTACACAAACTATCAAAGATAGATCAACACCTCTGAAAAACAAGTGTCTGGATGATGTGATTCATCCCTCGATATTGTTGTCTACAATAAGACGTTGCTATCATAAAAGAGAATTACGTTTGTGATGAATATATGAATGAATGAAAACTAAACTATCTCAACATAAACTCAAAGAACAAACCTTAGTATGCTTCTACTTCTATCCTCATCTTGTTCCTCCCTTTCCTTTTTCTTTTAACCAATTAGAATTGGTTGAATTAGTTGAACCAACTCATTAGTTAAGTTAATTAAAAGACTCAACTAACTTTAGTTAGGGGGGAAGTAATAATCATAATAAGGGTTATAAATAAATAATAACTAGTAGGTGGGACCCCTTGTGACTCCCATTAGCTCATAACAATCATAACATAACCATTATTTAAGTAAAACACACATCCTCGTGTCTCCCATCAACATATTCACTTTTGGCAAACTTAGCTCATGATATTTGAAATTATTTTCAAAAATATTCCTCATGTATCCAAAATAAAATATGTTGTCCAAAATTTCCTGAAGTCAACTGTTATCAACAATAGATAAAATTAAAACTCAAAAGCCATATTTCCCACTCTGCGATGCAATCTTTCCTTGATTGTTGTTGTCACCCTTTGATTTTCCTGAATTTGCCTTCGGCTGCGCTGAGCCTTTAGGCCTAATCTCGTTGATCACGTGGGAACAATCGTCCTTTAAATGCATCTGGGAAGACATGGATTTGTCAGAGCCATTGGAGGGTGAGGAAGGGGCAGCAATGGCTTTTCCTTTGTCAAGGGCATGGTGGGCCTTAGTTTTCAATCTCTTGCTAGCATGGGAGGATTGCACTGGTGAGTGGGGAGCGGCTTGGACGATCTGGTTGTTAGGCGGAGGAGTACGCAAGGACAAATTGGGCCAGCCACGATGTTGGGAGACTGTCGGGTGGACAATCTCTTGCCATCCATCATTTTCAAGAACCTCGGGTTGCAAGGAGATGTGAGGGGGCACAGGGATACCAGAGGCTTGTAGAAATTGAAAGGGAGGCCTTTTGGGCCTAGGTTGGACTATTCCATGCCCATTCCAATTGAAGAATCTAGCCTGTAACAATTGGCCAAGCTCTTGTGAGTCAGCATCAAAATGTATGGAGAACCTTCGCCTTCTTGGACCTCTGTTCCAATTACCTCTACCTCAGTTTCCTCGGCCATGGCTACCTCGATTGGAAAAAATCATTCCTGCATGCATGATTGATTAGAAAATAGTTTTTTAAATAACCATACATGACAAATCTTAAAAATATGAAATAGATTTGGCTCAACAATGTATCAAACTCATGCAATCCAATCCCTACAAATTGTTTTACTGTTTATCAATGAGAAGGTGGTGAATGAAGGGGTCTGGGATATGCGAGGGGTTTGTATTGAACGAAACATGATATAATGAGGGGGAAAAGAACATGGTTACTGCTCAATGACAACAACAATCAATTGTAAAGCAAACCAATAAAACATCACTATAATCCATACAAGACACTACCACTTCCAACTGCTTTAACACCGAAATTCTATTGACTGTAATCAATTTTAGAACAGGGATTGAAAAATGAACATGAGTAGGTGAGGGGGTTTGTAATTAGCAGAAAATGAAATAATGGAAGGGAAAAAGAGTGATTACTGTTCATAAAATTATTTAAGTGATCCATAAAATTATTTAAGTGATCAACAATCCTGGGCATTAACTTGCTTACAGTTTGAAACCAAATACTTAAGACAATGTCATCAAACCAGACATTGTGCAATCTACCACGATTTGTAGGGGGGTTCTGTTTATTTATCCCATTTATATCTTGTAATAATTCTCAAATGCATAAACAATAACTATTTGCACTCATAACCATTTGCACTATGTTTATCCTCAAAACCAACCACTGTCCACACATTACTTCAACCATCAAATACACTCAGAGTCGTGTTTCAAAATTAACAATGAAATCATACTGTCACTGCAATCGGGCCTGTCATTTAAATGCGATGATATTCATTGAACATATATAGGGGAAGTCAACCCAATAATCCAGATTAAATTGCAAAACCTGGATCGTCATTGAAGCAGACAGACAACAACCACCATTTCAACACAAGTTGTACACAGAATCATTCAATCATGCAAATGTAATTCTGTCATTGTACAAGACCAATTCAATGTGACTCTAAAATGTTGGGCCATCCATCCAACACAACTAGGTATCAACAACATGCCTGTGTTCGTAAAACAAATAATTGGATTGCCAATAAATTGCTTAGAACTTTGTGGCTATCTCTGAGTGTGGAAACCAAAATTATTCATATCATACACAGTGGGCAGCCACCCAAAACACCACGATGCCACATTCCCATTCTACAATTCCAAACAGATATTCATAGTTATTAACTCAACCCATTGTGTTGAGCTATCAAATCTAATACAATATTTCTTCAAATTAACCAAACTGCAAGCAAGCATGTTGTGTAAAACTCGGAATCATCAAATCAAATAATCATAACGCACACAGTGGATGAAATTTCTATAGTCATCCAGGTTGCAATAACCGTTTGGCCCCAAAAGAACTCATAGTTACAATGACCAAAAATTCGTGGTGTAGAACCACCACACACACAAATGCAGTACACGCGAGCCTCATTTATCAATGGTAACTATGCCAAGTTAAACATTCAAATAATCTTAGTGTAAAAGACAGTGACTATGTATCAACCAACCAATTCACCATTATTGTAACAATCAATCGACCTAACAAGCTGTGGAAACCACACATACCCGTCATCAACTTGAATCGGGGTTGTGACCCTCTCAATTAAAAAATATTGAGTTATTAAACACAAGGAGAGCGACTGTGTATTTTGCATTATGCAATTAACAATGTAGGGTTTACCATTGCTATAACAGAGGCAATGGCTAGATACCAAACCAACATGACTGTCACATGACCAACTTGGCGAGCTTGTACTCAAATTGGTCGAAAATATACAACCATCTAATAATAACCAAGTAGTAAACCCGACAAGCCAAATCGGTCTTCTCTATCAACCTTCAGATTGGAGGGCTAAGGGTTTGTTATGTAGCCAACATAGGGAGGACAGAGCCAACTCCTTGTAATGGTGAAACCTTCGAGGCCAACGGTGCATACACAGAGAGAACCACAACTCATTTGTGGGCAGGTAACAAATCCCATGACAGGGGGGCTATACAGAGGAGCGAGACTCCAACTCGGCCAGTAACGATACTTAACACATGCAGGGTATAACCCTCGTGGTTCTCTAGTGAAACAACCACAACGCTGAAGTGAGGACATGGCCGAGAATTTAACAAAATAACCCATTGCAGGACCCTTTAGTGGTGGAAACAAGCCAATGCTCAAGTGAACAAACCCAGTGACACAGAGTGCCATCAACCATTAAACCCACAAAAGCTAAAGACTAGATATAGTGACGAATGTGTGAGGATATCTATCCACCAAAGACCAAAAAAAAACCCTCCAACTCAACCAACAAGGATAATAGAGAGCCCTTATGGCTGCTAACACCCGAGATGACCAATAACTTCTATGAATTCAAGATTATTGCAGAAAGAACCATCAACGCTTCATTCCAAGAACACAATTCTACACAGTTGCAATACTTAAGGAAAACACACACCAATACACCCAAGCCATTAGTCATTTCATCACCAGAGCAGACTTATGAATGGCCCAAAAAAGACATACAAGTAATCAAACACCTTAAAACGCGAGCTGGTTGAGTGGTTCCCCTTTGCTAAGAAATCGGAGCATAACCACATCAACAAGGTTGAACAATAGCCCGACTAGGGTGGTGGCCAATGGAAGGAGTAAAGGTCCACCCACATTTCACTAACTCATCAGTACATGTCAATAAGCTTTTCATTAACACCGTGAATTTAATCCCTACGTTGGAATCTCCATCTATTACTTACCAAATGCGCCATCCACATCATATATCCCATTTCTAACTTGACCATATTACATGTCAACTATACAATCCAATAAACCATGTACTGAATCATCCCAATAGCATGATCCACATCAACTCATGCCATAACATAATCACTATGCATATCCATTATATAACTCAAAAAAAAATCGCATAGCTACTAATCTAATAGCTAGGATAGCAATGGCTCATTTAAAAATCGATGAATGTAGCATAGTATATAGCATGTTTTAGTTTCTTCCTTTTGTATTTGCTACATTGTTTTCCATTTCTTTCTAATTGCTTGTCTATGTTAATTTGCTAGCATGCTTATTGCGCAAGTCTCCTCGCAATAGATCCCAATAACTCATAGCAGTGATATCAATGGATAGTATAGGTCGTAGTAACATAAGGAATCGATACTTCATAAGCCATTCCATAGTCAACAAAAAACAAGATCTCATCAACCATGTAAGTAGTGTCGAACATGAACACAACATCAAAGAAGGACCAAAACCTGATCTCCAATCTACAAGGGGGTCCCACCTACTAGTATTATTTAACTTTTATAATAATAGGTTGTAGCAACACTTTGCGGGCGAAACTTCGTTGACGTTTTTAATCGTCAACACTTTGATATCCAATTACAAATTAAATGGAGAGAAGCTCCTCTTTGTATAGAGGTAGCCTAATCCCTCCAACATTAAAATATGTTATTTCCCTAACTACATGGCAACTCAAACAATGATATAATAATGGAGTAGTTAGATCCATCCTCCAAAAGAAAGAGGGTGCACCAATAAAATAGGTTTTTATCATGTCAAAATGCTAAATTTGTCGACATAAAATGTGCCCTCTGAGATGCATGAGTGATAAAACAATATAATAATCAATCCTCATAGGAGAATGCTCCATAACCATCATCCAAAAATAACAAGTGGTCCACTCACGCATGCAAATAAAATAATGTAATGGTGCACTCCTCCAAGACAATACACCAAGTAAATCTCTCATCAAATAATATAATAATACTTCCACATGTGTGCCCTCCAAGTCGAAGCTCGAAAAATAGAAATGAAACCAAGTACACACCTGCACAAACCACACATGTGGCCCTCCTCAAGCTAAAAGATCATGGAAGTTGTTTGCAAACAGACACTTGTCATCTCAATGTGCAACACACTCATCAAGGAGTCTTCACTATAATCACCTTCAAATAAAATAATATCAATGCCAAGTGAAATAGACGAGGGCACCCTCCAAGTTAAATGATGTCAAGCATAGCTAAAATCACCATCTTTGACCATGCAAAAATGAGGAAGGAGCACCTAAGAAAATTGCATTCTAGAAGAATGTTCCATACAACCACGTCATCCAACCTATAAATAATAAAGTAACCTCCACATGAAATGTGCCCTCTGAGAATGTGTCAAGGGTGGTTACACTCCATCAAAACATGTGTTGAAACCATGTGTTGTTTTGAAAATTCATCTACTAGTTCCTCGAACCATGTGCACAAAAAAATAATGCTCTAGATAAGTGTGCCAAGGTGGTTTTCAATAAACAATAAAATGCTCCCCCATAACCACCTCCATATTGTTTCTCAACCAACCAAAAGAGGTGTGCCCTCCTCTCCAAAATAAATAAATAAAGCATGAATGCCTTGGAATCTAGGGCAAAGAGAGGAGCGCTCCATAATAAAGCCTCAAATAGCCTCCAAATAACCCCTCCAAGTGTGAAAGGATGCCAAATGAAGTAACGCGCTTAAGAAAATAACCTTTGTCTAGATAATATTAATTAATTTAAACATCGAATGGTTAAATAAACCTCAACACATGTGCACGAAGGTTAATAACCATAGTCCACCTCTAAATATTCACTAAATGGTTAAATCACCATGAACATGTGTGCAATGAGGGGTGCACTCTACTAAAGTGTTGTACCATGCAAATAAAAGATGTTCTCCCTAGCAAAACCCCACCATGATAACAAAAACACATAAATTCCAACCTAGGGTGCACCACCAAGGGATTATTACATCACAATACGTCATCTAACTTCATAAAAAGGTTAGATCACCAAAATATATGTAGTATCCTACCTCTTCTAACTCAAACTTAGGAAAAAGTACATCACCAAACACATTTCCCCCTTGGGTGATGTATAATATCACAATGTTATATCACCTATGAAAATCATACCAAGGCAACATGCATCACCCCACCACATCAACATCGCAACAAAAGGGGACATAAGAAAGTGCTAGCTCCATCCAGTCATCAAGTATATCCCCATCGCACATCCAACACAAGATGACCATGTAGAATATCCCCTCCCAATGACAAGCCAACAACATAACATCATCATACAAAGCCACTAGGATGCTCCAAGAAGAAGATAACCCATGAAATAACATGCATCCACTTGTCAAGAGAGTGATCCAAAGGCATGAAAGTAGCATCCAAAACCAGGAGGAGACCATCAACAATGACCATCTACCAAACAAGAGTGATCCCTCTCCCAAGATATCCCATTAAATGATCAAATGCTAGGAAGAAAAGAGATTCCATGAAGGTGTATATCCCCAAGTCCATCAAAATCTCCAGGTTACCAACAAAATCCATCAGATGTGATAAAATCACAATGTGGAACCTCATACAATATGAGGTGTAGTGAGGCTAAGAATGGATTTCTTGGGAACATTATTGGATTAAACATTCACATTAAAAACCTCACAAAATCTGTCAAAATGTATTAGTTTTTTAATACTTTATCATACAATATTACTTCTATTTTGAAATGCTTTATTGTATTTTTTATTTGACACTTCAAAATTGCACAAATAATATGTAAATGGAGATATTTCATTCAAAGAAACAATGAATGACAAATTGTGTCAATGTCCCTGGCAATTGATTTCTTGATAATCACATGAAGTTTTGTTTTGGTTGCAGGCATATCCTATATATATTGCATCCATGACTTTATTGAACATAAGAGAATGTTTACATTTTCTTTTCTTGGTAGCCACTGCAACAACCTCTTTAGCATTGTCTTATTCAAAATTACCTTATTCACCTGATTCAAAGTTGCTTAATCTAGAGTAATGGTTATTGAATTTAACATACAACTACATGGTCGACCAAATGGATAAATCCCTGACATCTCTTTACTACCTTGCATAGATGAGGTCTTGTTCCAAGAAAGAGTTTGTTCTTCAAAAACTTAATCCAATAAACCTATCTACAATTACCCAGAAGAATGGTTGTCTACCTCAAATAAAGCTTATGTTCTTATAGAAAAGTTTGTGTTCCAACATTTTAGGTACATAAATTAAGATATGTATGCTAAGTATGTTGACAAATGTTATTCTTTTGGTTGAAGTGTTATTCTCTTGGTGGAAGATTGTTCACAAGATAATGTTGTTGTTTTTTTATAGTATGAAGGTTTTCTATCACTACTTCTCAACTAAGATTCCTTCAATTTTTGTTCTTCTACAAAACAAACCATTAGTATATATGAAGATAAACCTTATTATCTCCTACGCAACCATGTGCATAAAACATGATACTTTAAAAAAAAATGATTTATTATTATTATTATTTTCACATAGTGCATTTCTTAGGGAAACCCACAAAGCACTTTCCCTCATTCCAAGAAAAACCCACAGAGCACTTCCCCTCATTCAGAGGATGGCACTTAGGGTAAATCAAATTCTTTAGGGCTTAAAGCCAGGTAAACATCTCAACAACAATCGGCTCACAAAGAGCAAACATGTCACAAAGTGAAATTTGAACATGAGTGAGTGAGGAAACAATTTTTCCTCTTAACCACTCAAACTACACCCAATTACAATACTTTATCTTTGCATTGTAAAAGTGCCCAAAACTCAAAACCCTTAAAACTTCAAAATATAATATAAAAATGGACTAATCAAAGTAATAGAAACAAATTTTGATCTTTAAGGAATGTTGATGTTGTGCTTCTTCTGGCTAGTTGCAARATAACATAAACTATCTTCGCCTATAGAGTTCCCAATTAAATTTKCAAAGAAAATAATTTTCTTATTTATCAAAYGACTCTATCAAAGGGCCGAGTTAAAGTTTAGATGCATACTGCAAGTAGTAGTAAGWAAGAAAAAAAAAAACACCTATAACYTTCTTCAAATTCCAATCAACAMGCCAAATCGATGTTATTCAACTTTGTGTTTCACTAGTTTTTTATGTCATCGTATGTTCTTCTTGGSAATTGGGCCGTAATTATAGACCACTTGCATAATACMCATCAACACAATGCCAAAAGCAGTTAGGTCTTATATTTCAAATTCTAATCAATAACTATAAAATATKTTTATGTCATCMTATGTTCTTCTTGGYAGTTGGGCCATAATTATAGACCACTTGCATAATACCCATTGCACAATGTCAAAATCAATTAGGTCTTATGTTTCAAATTCCAATCAATAACTMTAAAATATTTTTTTACAAATGAATGRATGGTTGTTTATCTTTTATCGTGAATATGGCTTTGATACTATGGTCATCACTCATTGGGATGTTTACCTAGCATTTTGAGAAATGAAGGTAACCTTGGGCATGTYACGAGAAAAACAATTATTTCACATAAAGGAAAATAGAGATTACACCCTTAACCTTCGTTTTCTTTTCTCTAATCCAATATTGATATGTAGGTCCAATTGATTGTGTCGTTGGCTTCTCCCATCATTGGCATATATTAGTGGGTGATATAATGCTTGTACCAACATAGATATGAAACCAATAGGAGCATGATTACATTTATAACACATGAGCACAATTCCATTTAGAAAGTCATGGTAGGAATGCATAATATATGTAACACAAATAGTCACATGTTGTGCTTGTGCTTGTTTTTAGTAGGGCTACACAAATAGTCACATGTTATGTTTAAGTAGGGCTTCACACGAAACACTAGCATTCAAATTTGATTGAAATGATAGTAGAATTAGGTTGTTATTAACAAAGGAAACAATAGATTTTGCAAACATTTTTACTTATTCATCTAAGAAATTTAAAGAGTCCAAATCATTTAATTTATGTGAATTTTCAAGAAACAAGAAAATATTGGCATAGGCTCTTCTTTAGATTTTGGACTTCTAGTTGTGTACATGGGTACAATATGTTCTCAACTAAGGCCAAGCTTAGGATCATCTGTGGTGATGACAAGTCAATTTATTGTCTAAAACATGTTGCTAACAAATAGTCGATGACTATTTTTGAAGATGGCATAGAATGGATGATTCGATATGTTTTGTCTAGATGGCGAACTCACGGGAACAAACAAAAAAGAAAGAGGGGCTCTCCCCATCCGTTCAAATTACTCCCAATAATTGGCCTTCAAAGGTCTTATAAATGGGTGTGGACTTTAACTAGTGCAATGGGAATTTCCAATATTAATATACTACGAAGCAACTTATCCATTTCCATTTCAAATCACTAGGTAATCAGTACCAAATCTAAGCCATCAGAACATAAGAACAAGGATACAAAGAATGTGTGTGAAACATAGCATACCTAGTGATGATAGTTAGTTTTTTGTCTTGTATATGCAATCTTGTGTTAAATGATGCACGTCACACTTGAAAAGTTGCATAGCAGCTAGCAGACCATTTGTCCATGTGTAAGCATTGAAGTCCTTCATCAGGGAACGAGGCCTGGGCAAGGTAGTGCGGGGAGGGTTTGTCCCGAGGTTGCATTTTTCAAAAGGAGTGTTCTATGTTGCTCACTGTATATATAAATAATGCTCAAATGCCCATGGGCTCCCCATAATTAATCAAGATTAGAAACACATTAATATCCATCACTACCTACACATTTACTAAGCTATATTACTTTTGTATTATTTCAAAACATTTACATATATCTAAATATAAATCATTAAATTTATGATAATTAATTAATAGTTAATGTGAATTTTCAGAAAGTGGAAAGAAGTGCCATCTGCAATTGTTGCATGTTGAGCTCAAGGTTCCTCAGCTAGACGCGCTATGTCTTTTTTTTTTAACCATGAGAATCAATAACTCATTACAACAACTTGGGCTAGGCCCAAGATCAAACCAATTGATTAACAATATAACCCAAGAGTATATCCAACAACCCACAAGCCAAATATACCAAGAACTTATGACTTAGAAAGGGTCGAGATGTCCAGAGACACACCCACATTTTGGGGTCCCACTTTAGGGGGCACCTACCCTTCTAGCCTTATCACAATGGGCCAAGTCTCATTGGGGATTTTAACATGGGTGGGGAGAGTGCAAGACCTACCTCTTCACCACTTGAGATATTGCACCTCGACATAAAGAGGAAAATGAACACCTAAGGTAAAGCATGCTACCAAAATGTCTTAAGATAATGATAGCAAAGATAGACCCTATGTATTGTAGAAACATGATAGGAAGGAAATAAGGGTGTTGGGATGTGGTTAAGATGATTTTAAGAGTGAGGCAAGGTGCAATAGAGGTAGTTTTAAGGAATGCATGGAATCACGGGCATGACATTGTGGAGCATAGACAAGATGGAAAGTATATTATATTATTTCATACACTCGATTCAACATAGTGTTACATTGATGGACCACTCTCATGCCATTTCAATTGAAATTTCCATGCTAGAAGGTATGCAGTTGCTAAAACCTTGATCGTTTCATTTTTTTTAATATAGGAAATGCTATTAGTATTAAATGAACTACTAGTGAGAAGATGAAGTGAAGTAAACTTCCTTTTGCTATGTGTTGGCTCTTGCACTTCTAAATTTGATTTATATATCTTAATCTATATTTATAGGTATATAATAGCTATGAGATAGAGATGGTTAGAAGGTTCATTGAATAATGAAATGGTAACTGTAACAACAAAGATCTTTCCAAGGAATTAAATGAGATGAGACCAAGGCCATTTATATGGACAATGAAATTGTATTTACCTCTCTTGAAACAAATTGTGGTCAACATAGTGCCTCCAAAAAGTGTGTAGAAGAAGTATGCACTTTGTCCAATATATCAACTATACTTGTATGTTATCTATAGCTTGTTGCGTTGAAAGGCGCTTTCTACAATATAGTACGAGGGTGATGTGTAATTCCTTCTATACTCAACATGGAGTTCACAAGTGGCATTTAAAAAATATATTAATAACAATTTTTATTTTTTTAATGTGGTCATAAATGTGTTTCTAATCTTCATCATCCTCCCATACTTCGCATCTCCCCCAAATATCTACAATATATTGACCTTATTTTTCATAATTAAAAAATCCCCTTTATGAATGCATGTGATAATATATATATCATGGGGGCTTCACCTTGTTGACCAATATATTATCACGTTCATTCATAAAGGGGGTTTTTTAATTGTGAAAAATAAGGTCAATATATTGTAGGTATTTGGGGGAGATGCAAAGTATGGGAGGATTTATAGGTATTAGGGGGTATAACACATTCACATAACAGATAGGGAAGATGAACTTATCTGGCAACATGTTCCACATGGGGAATACACTCCAAAATTGGGATATATTCACCTAAATATTGAGTTGCATCTATTGGATCCCTCTTGGTGGTAGAAAGGCTTATGGAAGGTTAAATGTCCCCGAAAAGCTCGCATCTTCATCAATAATACATCTCTTCCTTCGATGTCCTTTTTCCCAACACATTTGGCAGAATTGTTCTTCAAAATTGGGACAATAGTGTCTTTGGTGAGAACAATCGGTGGAGGAAGCATGGAAAAATTAGGTGTCGAATATTTCTAATTGAAGTATAAAAGATCTTCCTCTGATGATGTGTTGGAGAATTTGGCTGCGTAGGAATCAACTAATTTTCAAGGACAAATCTACAGTCCTTGAGATCATTGTTTCCCAAGAGCTTATCATACTGTTACACACCAAAATGTCACACTTGAGTGTTGCACCCTAAGTGTCGCAAGTGTCGCAAAGTGACGTATGCACCTTGTGAAGTGTCGCATGCATTTTCACAAGTGTCGCATGCATTTTCACAAGTGTCATATGCACCTTACCAAGTGTTACATTCACTTTGCTAAGTGTCGCAACCCCTTGAAACCATGAAAACAATTGTCACAATCCATGAGTCATGTTGGAAGAAGAAGCCCCTTCATTTGACAGTAGAAACACACCTTTTACTTAGATTTTTTTACCATTTTTGGGCATTTTAGAAGGATGGCGCTCCCCTACCCATACTAGGTGGGAATTGGTGCTCCTATTGCCTTGTTAAGGGGGCGCCATGGTGCTCTGCCTCTCACTTGGGGGGGGGGGTGTCGGTATTGTTAGAGGGAATCATGGATCCTCCACCTCTTTCTAAGGGTAAGATCTCTTGGGATGAGGTTGGTTGTGTTCGACTCCTATGCTATGGATCTATCTTAGGATCCAAATCCCAATTTAAGGAGCCATATCCTCAACCATATCCTTCATTGTCTCATCGTGGTTATACCTCTTAAGCCTATATATTGAAGGTATTTCCAAGGTGAAGGGGAGAAGAATTCAGGTATCAAGCCTTTGATCTTGGGAGAAGCATCAACATTTTGATTTCAAGGTTTTGATCAAAGGGTTGGACGAGGAGAGCTTGGAGAAGTGACTGCATCATCAATCATGCCTTTTAAGTGCCTTCTTTGGCTTTCCGATTAATATCAAAATGCCATATTCTCTTCAAGTTCATATGTTCTACATTTGCTTGTCTTTTTTCATTTCAGTCTTCATAGATATATCTACTTTATATAATCATTTAGAGTAGGAGGAAGAGTCACAATTTTTCTGTTGTGAGAAATCTTACCCTGTGGATAGGCTAAGCTCCCCTTTGAAACAAGACTCCTATCTTTGGTCCAAAGACAAAAGAGAACAAGTGGTTTCTACTTTCCGACTGTTGATACTCAACTGAATAGGAAGGTTAAGTTTCCTTTCATGATCTGTGAGGAAGACCACTACACGAAAGACTACCCTCATCGTGAGGTTGTCACTAAATTTCTAAAGGGTACCTCCCAATCGGTTCAGTAGCAACATCTAGTTGCACAAAATCCTACCCCTCTGAAAGGGGGCAACACAGGTCATTCCCACAATGGGGATGCTTCATCGAGCGCCTCTAAGGTCTACATGTTTAAGGTGGTTAATGTAACGACTCAAGCGAATACATATGACACTCTTCTAGGTGATCAGGTTAAGGGAAAGGTTGTTGATCATCCCTCCACATTCACTCCTCCTCCATCTTCCAATCCTCTTCATATTCAGAATCCAATTTCTAACGTAGTGTTGCGCTCATCCAAGAGCGTAATTTTAAAAGTGACATTTAATCCAAATGCCCACGCTGCCAAAAACTACAATATCGTTGAAGATTTGGCACAAGTGCCTCGTGTTATGCCATCCCTCGTAGTTCTACAGAACTGTCCAAGTCAACGTAGAACCCTTTTTTCGGCTATTGGAGCTATGGATTTGGACGAGTCGAACCTTATTACGTTTAATCTAGATTATTTTAAGGAGAGGCTCTCCCACCACTTAGCATTCCAAATTCAAATTTTGGTTGGTGGAAAGAACATCCATCGCACTATTTTGGATGAGGGAGCCTCCACCTGTGTCATGTATTTGCCCTGTTTGAGAGCCCTTGGTTCTCTTAAACTTGGCTTGTCTACTACCACCTTGAAAGTGTTTGATGGATGTGGTTTCCAACCTCACGGACTCTTGAAATCTTTCTCTGTGGCATTAAAGGGTGAGACTATTTCGATTGATATCAAAGTGGTCGATGCGCCCCTAATTTACAATTTGTTACTTGGTCGTAGTTGGTTCTACGCGATGACTGCCATCGCATGTTCGGTGTTTCATATTTTATGATTTCCTCATCAAGGAAAAATTATCATTGTTGACGAACTTAACTATACAACTCCAGATCTCCACAATGTTGCAGCGAAAAATGTCCCTTTTCTAGGACATAATAGTTTTAAGAGTGTGGGAGTAGGTCTCCTTAAGGATTCCTCGCTCATGGGGGGTTTTCCTTTGCCTTCTCTTCCCACCCCTTAGGTTGCCATGTTAAATATGATTTCAAGTCGGGTGAGACAATCCCTAGAATCACTTGATCCTTTGGTAGTATTTGGTCGTCATGAGCATAGTTCTTTTCATGTGTCAAGGTCATTGAAAAATGAAACGTATGCTTATGAGCATAGTTCACCATCTCTGTCAATATCGTTAAAAAATGAAACAAACCCCCCTCAGTTCAAATCAAGTCTCACTCTGGATCGAATACTTGAACCTTCTTTTCCTCTGTCTAGTGAAAATGTTCCCATCATGTTGGATCAAAGCTACTAGCTTCTATCACTCTGGATTAAATACTTGGGGGGCAGGTCTCTAGCCTTTCAACATCATATTGGATCAAAGCTACTAGATTCTATCACTCAAGCTAGAGGCACATTACCTCTAGAGAGACATGTTGCTAGGAGTGATCCTCGCTTGGGGGTCGTTACCCTTGCAACGTAGTAAGTTTTTTCTAGAATGAGCTTAGTCTTTGTTCTTTCTTATGCTCATAAATACATGAGAACAATTCACCGAGCTTAGTCTTTGTTCTTTCTCATGCTCATTAATCCATGAGAATAGGTTACTGAGTATACTTTTATCTCTTTTTCAAGCTCGTAAAAGCTATATGAAAAAGGAACTCTTTGCAGTTTCCTTTAAGCTATTTTCAGACTACCTAAACATGAAAATATTGTAGAGTGAGCTCACTTCCTTTCACACTCGTTAGAGGTTTGAAAGGGCATCTTTCGAGTGGTAGTTTATCTATTTTTCGACCTCGTGAGACTAATCATGAAAAAAGAACACTCTAGTCAAGCATGATTAGAAGAGTTATCTTCTGTATTGTTTTACACTTTTTTTGGGCTTGGGAGACTAAAATTACGAAAAAGTCATCCATGGAGTCGTCTTTAAGTTCTTTTTAGACTCCCTAAACGAGAAAAACCACAAATTTTACCTTCTTTGGGCTCATAAAACTATGCATCGAAGGAGCTATCTGAGTCCAATCTTCAAGACCCATGCAGGATTGAACCCCTCTGTCCTCAGGTTTGTTAAAACATATGTCAAGGGACTCATCCAAAGGATGAGCTATACCGATCATATGTTATCCTCCTCAAGCTCATTAAAAAGGAAATGGGTACTCATCTATCTAGATGGGGGCTCATCTATCTAGATGGGGGGCGGAGGGGGGAATTGAAGGAAGTGAGTCAAGTCTTTTGGAATCCTTTATGGTAGTTATTGTCGCCCTTGAACATGGAACTTGTTTGTGTCTCGTCTTACAGTTGGGTAATATACTTGTCTCTAAGTCATATTGATTCGATGTGTCATCATACTTTTTCGTTCCAGTCGAAGAGTGCTCTTATTTCCGTCACATTATGTTCTTGTTACTCATCGAGTCAATGCTGCCAAGTCAATTGTCATGCCTCATCATGTTCAAGGGAAGTTTCACTTCAAACCACCCATCTGCAGTATTACCAATTTCGGTTTCATGTGTCAGTCCATACTCATTCAATCCACCATCTCATATCACTTTCCTATGTCAGTTTCGTGTCGATGATGGGGGATACATCATGGCCCTCCTTCGACGAGTCTGTTCTTGTCGACTTCATCACATTATCTGAGAATTAGACTTAGAAACTAGTTAGTACCTTTGGACCTGCATGCCTCCTCACTTTCGACAATAGGTTTACATCATTGAACTTTGATTGGATGATTCCACAAATGTTTGACCTCGGCTCATTTATTCACATTCGTTGGAATGTACTAGGGTACCTTGAGAATCATTGTCATCATTGGTGGAAAAATGGGGATAGTTGTAGGAAAATATCAGTTGGGTTGAGAGTTTTATGAGCCGTGAGTGGACTGTGAGAGACCACCCTCTTTTTTGGATTGCTAGCATTAGCTCGAGGGTTACTAGTTGTTGAGATTTGAAACATTCAATCTATAGTTGAGTGGAACGTCTATCCTAAGCAGTTGGTTGCACAATTGTTGTGAAAAGATGAGTGCTTTATCTTGTTGTTATGTTGAATTATGTATTTAATTGTTCTGCATGAACTTTGTGTATTTGGAAGTGATTTTTATGTTGTTGCAATGAGTTGTTTAACTGCAATTCATGTCAATTATTACCATGTTGTAGATGCTTCTTTTTGTGGTAAAAGGCAATAGCTAAATCTGTTTTAATTCGTAGTTGTAAGCTACAAGAAATCGACTAACAGTAAAAGAATTGATTTAATTAGCAAAAGTTTTGTGTTATGTGTATTCTGCACGTATTGTTGCTTAGTTGGAGGCTAGGTACGTTACTAAAATGGTATCAGAGCTAATGAAAAGAGAGTTTTTGTGTGGCACGACCCAACTTTGGCAGTTGGGTCAGTTTTCAACACTAGGCCTGGATGGGCCAATTAAGTGGAACGTAGAAGTGAAAATTATAGACTATGCAGGCAAACTGTTTGACATAATGTTGGAAAAAGGATATTTGAAATTCGTTGCTGAAATTATGGCAGTAAGATTGAGAGAAGTTTCATGGGTAATGTGAAGAATTGAGCCCCTTTGGAAAATTCAAACATAAGCAAATTGGAAAATTTTGGGTATTTCTCCATACGATGACGTCGGCATGGCTTGGAGTCCACATGTCAGTCGATGTGGTAGAAGAAAGAGGGGTGTTGCCACAATGGCAGGTACATGTTGGACAAGATTAGGATCCATGTGGCAGACAAATTGTCAGTCCCAAGAGACTGCAGTAAGATCTTGGAAATTTGTTTGTGAGTCTGAAGAAGTGGAAAAACGACTAAGTGTTGAGACTTTTT
>JZKD02S2098883.1:38402-48534 GCA_000966675.3 Picea glauca
CTCCCCCCCTCGATCTATGCGGAGGATTTTTTATGAGGTGCCCAGTTTCATTCTCTACTGCAGCTCTGAAATTTTTGAAATATGGAAATGTTTCAGATTTTTTTTCATGAAGAACACCCACATTTTTCATGAATAATCATCAATAAACAGTAGAAAGAATTTGATCATTGTGGATTAAATCAAGCATGGCCTTGGCTTGATTAGGTTTTCCACTTTTGAATTTTAATCTGTGCTGTTTACCAGCTACACAGATGGAACAAATATTGTCTGTACTCTTCAATGGTGGTAGTCCATGTACCATATTTTCCTTGTTCAAAGTTAACAAGTAGGCGACGCTCAGATGACCATCTCTTTGGTACAATAAGGACACAACTGCTCTCCAGAGACCAACAGGGCTAGGTGTCGGGTACACTAAAGCTGAACATTCCTTCTTTTTTGAAACCTTTTGCTACAAGTTTATACTGTTTGATTATATTCCTAATCAAATAATACTTCCTACCATCTTTCATATGAAATCCAACTTTCAAATTTTTGCCTAGCATTTGACTAACTACTAACTGAAAGAAAATTCTTTTTCATTTTGGGGATAAAGAGAACATTCTGTGCTGCACAATTTTTATTATTATGAGTGAGAGGAACAAGATCCATACCTTTGATCTACAGAGAGGAATTGTCTCTAAGATGAACGGTTCCACCGTGCTCTTTCAGCTTCAAAAACCAGTCTCTTCTCCTGCTCATGTGTTTTGTTACATTGGAGTTGATGTATCAGATATCTGTTTCTTCGTTGGTATGAGCAGATTTGTGAGATTGGGCTAGCACTTGAATTTTTTCATCATGATTAATGTCTTCACTTTCTTCTTCCTCATCTTCAACAATATTACTGTGGAACCTTCGACCTTGTTGATAATTTTTGTTCTTCTGTGTGAGTCCATTGTACCAACAATTTTTGATATCATGTCTCTTACCTCAGATATGGCATTTTGTCATTTTCCCCTTTTTTTTTTCTGAAATTTCTGCTTGGAAGAAAGGGCCTTTTCTTCTTCATCTTCACTGCAGACATATTGTGGCTTCGTCTTGTTGAAGTAAGCCAATTAGTTCTTTATAAATGGTATCTCTCTTTGAAATATTCAGGGAACTAACAAAAAATCTGAACGAGGGAAGATCGTGTAGAACAATCATTACCATTTGATTATCTTC
Source organism: Picea glauca (assembly GCA_000966675.3). Taxonomy (NCBI): domain Eukaryota; kingdom Viridiplantae; phylum Streptophyta; class Pinopsida; order Pinales; family Pinaceae; genus Picea; species Picea glauca. The sequence goes on from JZKD02S2098883.1 coordinate 39,600, forward strand.
TAGTGTGCATTCAACCTCCAACAACTGGTTCTCGATGTCTTCTAATTGCAACAAAAAAATCCTCAACCTTTTCATCCTCTGGCATCTTCAGAGTTGTAATTTTTCCTTGAGATACAGTATTCGAGATTGGTTGTTTACCTCGTAGATAGTCTTCAACTTCCTCCAGGCTGCATGAGCATTTTCACTATTCTGATGTGTCTCTGTATTTTGTCATCTACTGAAAGCGTTATTGACATTAGGGCCTTTTGATTTGCCTTGACCCAGGCTCATTCTTGATCTTGACCCAGACCTTCCACCTTTTTTACTGAGGCTGTTTCCCATACTTCTTCATACATGAGAATAGTCTTCATCTTTGCCTTCCACGCTGGATAACTTGATCCATTCAACAATTGCTCTACTGTTAGCACAGATTTTGCTCCAGCCAGAGTTTCAGGTTTCAGACAGTCTAAAACCCTTTCTCTGATACCACTGTATTAAAAACACAGCAGAAACAGTGCAGTGTATATTAAACAGGAAATAAATTGAATGAATATAAGAAGAGGGCAAAACAGAGCAACTTTGTAATGCATTGAAAATAGTTCAAATACAGACAAAAAAAAAGGAAAACTAGGGGTTCAGTGTAATTGCCTAGAACCTAGCAAAGCAGTACTAATTAGATCGTTGTTTTTGCTAACATCCCCCTCCTCAGCACGACATTCTTAGACTGTAGCAAGTCTATAATGTTAATTTTCTTTAAACTCAGCAAACAGAAATAAAATGCCAATGTTTTTTCTTTACCCAGAAATTAACTTATGCCGATATAACTTCTGAAAATCATGCATCAAAATTTACAGCTGAGTTATCTAACTAAAATGAACAGCAGAAGCAAATAAAAACCAAGCACATAAAATAGGAAGACACCAAAAATATCCTAGAAACCCCAATGTGGGGAAAACCAGCAAAGGAGGAGCTTTATTGCCTTAAGAGGAATTAATTTACAGCAACAAAAAAATAAAAAAATTCTTACAGCCCAACAATCTCGGCTTGCTTTTTTGGCCGCGCTTTCTGAGCTTCTTTTCTAAGTTGCCGTTCCTCACTCCGCAGAATTGACTTCCTTTTCCTCAGTCAACACCCTCACTCATCAACTCAACACACAATGTGTTATGTCCTTTACCCTCGGCCTTCTTTTATCACTCTAACTCACCTTTTCTTGAGTCTTCTAAAAGCCTCCAGAAATTCACTTTAGTGAATTATTAATTTCCAAAAAGTCGCTTTTCAGAAATCTAAGTGAAAAGTCAATAAAAGTCATTTAAATGACATTTATACTTTTCTTAAGTTAAAACTTAGGATAAAATAAAAATGCTTATCTGAGTATTTTAATTATGTCCATCAGCTAGCCTTGGACACATAGGCTAAGCTGAGACACCTTTTGAACTACAAAATTAACACTCCCTCTTAGCGAGGAAGGTGTTCTGCACCACTCCCAATTTGTCCATGAAGAAGACAAACTTGCCTTTCATCAAGGCCTTTGTGAGAATGTTTGCCACTTGCTCTCCTGTAGGCACATACTATAGCTTCACTGCCCCCTTTTGCACACAATTCTTGATGAAGTGAAATCTGATCTCTATGTGTTTGGATTTGTCACGAAACACTAGATTCTTAGAGAGCTTGACGTGTCTCTGGTTGTCACAGTGAATGACAGTCGCATCCAACTCCTGGCCAAACAAACCAATGAACAGTTTACGAAGCCAAATGTCCTCACATGTTGCTAAGTTAGCTGCCATGTACTCTGCCTCAGTAGAGCTCAACGCCATTGACTTTTGCTTCTTGTTGAACCAAGAAACAACTCCTGATCCCACGTTGAAACAACAATCGAAAGTACTCTTCCTGTCCACCGTGCTGCCTGCCCAACCTGCATCTGTAAAGCTTGTCAGCTTCACCTCGTCTCCCTGGATGTAACTTAACCCATACTTGATCGTGCCACGTAGATATCGCACAACATGCTTCGCTGCCTCCCAATGTATCTTCATCGACTCAACGATGAACTAACTGATTGTGCTAACTATAAAGCATATATTTGGTTCTCCACAAGAGCTTTGAACTCTTTGAATCGACTGAAGACTTTGTCCTTGGTCTTCATGAAGTAGATCTAGGTCTTCCTGGAATGGTCACCAATGAAGGTGACATAGTACTCATACCCACTCAGGGATGGTGATGATATGGGCCCACATATGTCTGAGTGTATAAAGTCCAGGATGCCTCCTGTCCTACTGTCACTACTCAGGAAAGTTGTCTTAGTGTGCTTCCCCATAGCACACCCCTTGCATACTTATGATGCTCAGTGCTAAATTTTGGAAGTCTTGTCACTATCTCCTTGAGCACCTTGAGTGCTCCATGCCATCCTCCTATGCCACAACTCTGAAAAGTCACATGCATTGCTCACCAATGCTTGGGCTGGCTCGAACTGAAGCCTGTACAACGTTTCTTGCCTAACACCAATCACCTTCGTTGTCCTGGAGTCCTTGGGCTTGATGTACATTTGCTCATTCAAAAATGAGACTACATAGCCTCTATCCTCCAATGCTGAGATTGATATCAGTTTCTTGGTCATGCTTGGAACATATAGCACATCCCTCACCATTAGTGGCTTCTCGGACTCCTTCTGAAATGTGATTGTCCCATGGCCTACTTCCTGACACTTGGCATTATTTCCCATCTCAATCACGAGGTCCATCTCCTCCTCCTACAAGCTGGAGAAGTACCCCCGCACTCTAGTCATGTGACTAGAGGCGCTACTGTCTATGTACCACACACTTGGACTGGTTGAACTAGAGAGACATGCAATGAGTGAAACTCATTCTCGAACCTAGCTACAAACTCAACAACTTCATTTGAAGCTGATGCAACCATGTGTGACTTCTTGTTGCCCTTCTTCTTGTTTGGGCACTGAATAGCAAAGTGTCCTGGTTTGTGACAGGAAAAACACTTAACCTTGTTGAGATCTTTCTTCTTTTCTCCCTTAGAGGTCTGACCCCCACTGGGGCCCTTCTTTCCTCTGAACTTGCCTTTTACAGTTAAGGCAAGGTTCTCCTCATCCTCACTCTTTTGTTGGCTAGCCTGTGAGGTACCAACTCGTAGCTCCTCCTAGGTGAAGTCATTCCATAACCTTTCGCAATCAAGAAATATTTCTTGTGCTACAACACCTTTGACAAATACGTCCCACTGCTTGGTGAAGCCATTCAAGGCTGTCCTGACTAGCTCGGTCTCATCCACGGTCTCCCCAACTGCTGCCAGTTCATCTTTGATCTGAGTGAACTTGGTGAGATATGTAACAATTGACTCTCCCTTGGCCATCTCTGTGCTTCTGAGTTTCTCCTTGAGCAACATCTTCCTGCTTTGGTTATTTGACTAGTGCAATTTAACTAGGGCCTCCCACATACTTAGCTGTGTTCTTACTAGACAGATGAGGAATGATGTGGTCTTTGACTCCAATAATTATTCGCCTAGCCTTCACATCTCTCTTGAGATGAGCTGGTTGTTGTGCTAGGTCTGTTGTAAGTACCGTTGTCCCTTCAACAAACTCCCACAAACCTTGTTCCTCTAGCAGCAAACCGATTCACTCTCTCCATGGACTGAAGTTTGAGGCTCCCTCTAGCCTATCCCTGAATATCAAGCCTGCATTGGCCATTCTATCAGCTGTCCTAACTCACACGCCCTCTATGGTAACTCGACCCCCTTGCTGATTTACACCTGGTCTGCACAACAAATGGTCTTGATTCCTTCTGTATTCAGAGGCTGAGCTTTGATACCATGTTAATTTATTTTAAACTCAACAAACAAAAATAAAATGCCAATGATTTTTCTTTACTCAAAAATTAACTTATGCCGATATAACTTTTGAAAATCATGTATCAAAATTTACAGCTAAGTTATTTAAATAAAATGAACAACATAAGCAAATAGAAACCAAACACATAAAATAGGAAGACACCAGAAATACCCTGGAAACCCAGTGTGGGAAAACCAACTAAGGAGGGGCATTTTTGGCTTCAGAGGAATTAATTTACAGCAACAAAAAATTCAGAAATTTCTTACAGTCCAACAAACTTGGCCTGCTTTTTCAGCCCTACTTTTTCAGCTTTGCTTTTTTGGCCTTGCTTTTTCGGCCATACTTTTTCGGCCCCACTTTTTTGGCCTTGAAAAATCGGCCTTGCTTTTTTGGCCTCTGTCTCTGCCGGAACGGTCTGCACTCAGCTCACTTCTTCTGATGCTAAGTCGCCCTTCCTCACTCTGCAGAATTGACTTTCTCTTCCTCAGCCAACACCCTCACTCATCAGCTCAACACACAATGTATTATGTCCTTCAGCCTTAGCCTCAGCCTCATTTTATCACTCTAACTCACTTTTTCTTGAGTCTTCTATAAGTCTCCAGAAATTCACTTTAGTGAATTATTAATTTCCAAAAAGTCACTTTTCAGAAATCTGAGTGAAAAGTCATTTAAATGACTTTTATACTTTTCCTAAGTTGAAACTTAGGATAAAATAAAAACGCTGTTCTGGGTATTTTAATTATGTCCATCAGCTAACTTTGGACACATAGGCTAAGCTGAGACACCTTCTGAGCTACAAAATTAACATATAATGCAAGCTATCAGAATGATAGACAAAACTAAGGATAGTTGGTACCTTGCCAAAGACCTTGGTTTGCTCTTTTGGTCAAGGAACCATATTTATGGATAAAAGTTTTCAGTTAAATATGTGTGCCTGTGTGTCTGTTGGTGGTTTAGTGGTAACTTGGAGTGGTTGCTTGCTGTATTGATGACCCAAATTCAATTCCTGGAGAGCTGGCTCTACCCTTGGGTGCTTGTTGTTGGCTCTTGTTGTAGTGGCCTCACCTGCCTTTGATTCAAAAGGGTGCCACTGGAATAAAAATAGAGGAGAGATGCATTGCTACCATATATATTCTGCAGGCTTTTTTGGAAAATATCTGATTTCTGGCCTGCAGTAAAATTCTACGACATTCTAATCATTGCATGATAAAATGGAAAGGTTTTGGTGAAGTTTGTACTCTTTACAAATAATGTAGGGTTCCTTAGAAGTAACCAAACCCTGAGAGCTGTACTATTCCCATTGCATTCCTTGAATGAGTCACTGTAGTGTGCTGATGTGCCCCACTGGTTGTAATTGGCACTTGTTGATGAAGGATTGTAAATTTAGGGAAAAGAGAAACTGGTTCCTATACTTCTATGTATGGAAGTTTTTGATGTAGAAATTAAATCCCCTCCTTCCAGAATCCACACTACAAGACCTGTGAATAGAGTCAGAATGTTTTAGTGGTATGTAATCTTGTTGAGGATGGCAGACAACACAGCCAAAAAAGGGTAAATATTATAGTATAAAAGGTTAGGGTTATTGGTTGTGCTCTAAAAGCTTGATTAAGAACCTAAAAACTTCCAGAATCTCTTTCAACAACCCATTTCAGCTGAACTTGCTAGATGTTGCTTCATTCAATTTAAAGCCAATTCACATTCTTGGTAAGGCCGAGTAAATTTTATAAGCTTTTTCATATTTTACCATAAACAAAAATGGGAAATAACAATGGAATGTGAAATGGGGGCTAGAGGGCTTAGGGTTATAACAAATACCCTTGGGATTATGCATGTTTTGCAGGTATGAAATATTTCAATGTTTAGGTTAGAAGAAATATCACTGGGATTAGGCATGTTTTGCAGGTATGAAATATTTTGATGAATCCATCAAAGACTCAAAAATAAATGGCCATATGTATTGCATCAACAATGTAAATCAAAGAACACATTGTAGTGGAACCTATGTCACAATCAAGTTACATGCACCCACTCCTAGTTTTTTGGACTTTTGGTGTATTTTTCACTTGTTGGTGTGTTTAAAAGAATATTATGACACATATCATAATGGAATTCGTATCATAATCAAATTACATTCACTCATTCCCCTTTTTAGGGTTTGGATGTAATTTTTGTGTTTTATTTTTCTTTTTAGAAAGAATATCATGTCTTTGTTTTGTTCTATTACTAAATGTCAACATGATGATGGACTCTAGATGATGCTTGCTACAAAGAAGAGTTAGTAGAGGTGAAAAGCAATTGGAGGAAGCCAAAGAACATTGTTGGTGTTAATTTTAGTCAAGGGCAGAAGATTCCTGCCAAGGATGGTGCATAGAAGAAACCACTTAGCAGGATTGTGCAATAGAAGACTGACTCCAAATATTTGAAGGAAGGAATCAGGATAGAGCATCATGCCGAAGAAGAAAGTACCTTTGTGCAACTACTGTAAACATCAAGTACATCAAAAAGAGTGGCTAGAGGATTTATCTAGAGAAGTGTTAGAAGTCTACACAAACAAAGTAGGGAGAAAAAAAGCAATTAGTACTTGACTTTGTAATTGAGGGTATTTCTCTAATGTCAGCTATCCATATCCATCCTAGTCACATGGATCATGAAAAGCTATTCTCCATCTCAAAATCTAGATTTAGAAGGAGCTTGTCACTACAATATTGGATACATGTAACCAATGAGATAATCTTAGAGGTGATATTCAAGAAGCATAATTTGCTCATAGTTGTGCATCTTGAACTCTCCACTCCTTGGGTTGGTTCAACAAGAATGAGGAATCTTGTGTCCAATGTAAATGCAAGGTGAAGTTTGCCACAACAGTTTACATTGACGAAGTAGAGTTAGGTATAGTACCTTTGGATGTGTTTGGTGTCATTTTTGACGATCCATACTTGTGAGATTACTATCCAATCTACCAATGATGCAAAAACTAGTATAGACTTGTAAAATATGGATAAGCCTGTTAAATTATGAGTTTGATTTCTTATGCGGATTATTTCTTTAAATTCTTCAACACTTTGATTCCAGCTTAATACATTTCAACAATATAGAATCATAACTGAATAACAATTACCATGTAGATACATAAGCATGCACATCAACAACACATATACCCTGGGGAAACCCTGTACAGGGAGAAAAACTTCAACAAACAATCTTCTTTTATTGCATTAATAATGTATGATCACTTACAAATATCCACCATGAAAAAATATGCTCTTAAATGAGCTTGCCAAGACGACTTAGACCAGACTGTATGACCTTGTAGAAGTAGAGAGACTTGGCTGATATAATCTCTTGTTATTGACCAACACTGTGGAAGATACCATGCGTTGCCTGGGTGCTGCTTTGTTGTCCTTTACATGACTGATATGCAGCCTTACTTAACAGGGATATACACTGCTTTTCTTGACTGATATGTTGCCCTTTTTCTTTGATTGTTATGTTGTCCTTTCCTTGACTGATATGCTGTCCTTTTCTTCACTGATATGCTGGCCTTTCTTAACAGATATATGCTGCCTTCTTGCTGATATCTAACACTGATATCTATGCTGCCTTCTTGCTGATATCTACCACTGATATCTATGATGCCTTCTCACACTAATATGTATCGGCACTCACAACCTTCTTATTCCTACACCCTCACACTGCAAAACACAATGAATGAGAAGAAGGGTCGACCTCTGCTTATATAGGAATGGAGAGGTGAAGGAAAGGGCTTGAATTAACAGCTTGAATGCATGCTTGTCATAACTCAGCTTTACACTTGAGTTCGAAATTAGAATTTGACTTAACACTTCAGTTAGGAATCCAACTCCGCCTTGTGACTTGGCAATGTATGCGAACTAACTCAGCATGCACATCTATCTCTGGGTCTCCTCCCAGACCATGCTTCCTTCAGAGTCTTCTGCTTTATCGCCATTGTTGGAGATCTATTCAGTAGGTATACTAGTGTGAACATTGCCTTAGCCCAAAACCTGTTTTGGAACACATGCTCTGTAGCATACACCTGGCCATCTTTGTGATTGTGGTTCCACCTCTCAACCACTCCATTCTGCTGTGGAGTGTAGGGTGTATTGAACTATTATTTAATTCCATGTTTAGCACAAAAGTTATTATATTCTTTTGAACATAATTCCCCACTATTATCAGACCTAAGAGTGGTAATGTGACAACTTGACCCTTTTTCTACTAAGGCTTTGAACATTTGAAACTCATTAAACACATCAGATTTCAATTTCAAAAATATGCCCACATCTTTCTACTGTAGTCATGAACAAAAATAACAAAATACTTGACACCGGTGATGGATGTTGATGATTGCAGCTTCATGAGAGATTCTCCATATCGTTCTCCTCTGGATTGAGTCGAGACATTTGTGAGAGAGCCCATGTGATGGGTGTGTCATACTCCTCTGGACTGAGTTGAGATGACGTGTGGTCTCTTGTCGTGCTCCTTTGGATTGAGTTGAGACAACTTGAGATGGTCTCCTGTTTGACTCCTATGGACTTAGTTGAGTTGACTCGAGATGGTTCTCCAGATGGTACTCCTATGGACTTAATTGAGTTAATCTGTTGAGAGTGACGTCCCTGTGGTTGAGCACAGCTGGATGTGTCCCTAGTGGCTGAGCACTAGAGGATGTGTGGATCCCTTGCTATAATGTCTAAGAGTAAGATTAGTTGTAACCCTAATTTGTGTTGTAAAGGGTACAAGTCGGCCCCACCATGTAAAAGATAATTAATATTGTGTAAAGATTAGTTATATTATTCAGTTGAACAAGTTGACACTATTGTGCCAATAGACACATCCTTTTGATGTGTTAGGTCTTGTATAAATAGGAGTAGATCCCCATTGTGGATCTAACTCACTCACACACTTGTAACATTCTCTTTGTTAGCACTCTTTCTATCGAGTTATTTCAAAGAAAAAAATTTCGCTACAGGATCTTCCGGTAGCGCCTTCGTCAACGTTTGGTAGTAAATGCTCGAGATTCACATTCTTGGTTTTACAAAAAATGGGTGCAAGCTTATTTTCTATTAGGTCTAAAGCATTGGGATGTCTTTTGGCCAAATATTAATTTTT
>JZKD02S2098894.1:5517-26569 GCA_000966675.3 Picea glauca
GGAAGAGAGGGAGAAGAGGGAGAAAATCATGACAACAACAGTGGAAAGTATAAAGACTCCAGAAGTAGAGTGTGCTCAATTGTATACAGTGATTATGGGAGTTTGGAAACAACTCAAGGAGGATAAGGAGAAACAAGCGATAACCAAAAGATCCAACATGCACAGGAAAAGGCACATAAATTCAAAGACGTGATGGGCACATTACCGCCAGTTTAGGTGGTAACTGCTATGAATGAGAACAAAAAATTGTATTAAAAAATGAATCAGCTAAGGGAAGAGAACTAGGCTTGTGCAAAACATATAGAAGTTATACACGAGGAAGCATAAAAGTGACAACAACCTTAGCAGCAACCCAAGGAATAATCAAACAGGTAGTTGATGAAGGTGTTGAGAAGATGAAGGCTCGAGTCACTGTCGACATAGTTGACTAAATTTTGCAGAAGGAACTAGTGGTCAAGGAGAAGGTTGTGACAGTGAAGGAGACCTTAGAAAAAATTATGGAGCACTGGAAGAAGGTATGAATGGTTCGGGACGAGCCACAGGTGAGTGTTGGGGGCTTGTTGGATAGTCATTTTAGTTAAATTTTGGGAGCTACGCCATAACAACTCAAAGAAAAAAAGGCAGATAGAAGATGGACCATAGTGCGTGATGGGAGTAGACTTCAAGGAGTCAAAGCGTGCAATAAAAAGATGTGTGATGGGACAACACACAAAAGTAAAAAAACTGTTATAGACCGTTGAACATTTTGTCCACTTTGTAACGATCTTAGCCCTATTTTGATGTGTAAATATGTAAAGGGTTTTTGGGTAAAGGGGTTTGACATGTATGAAGTTCTAAATGATTTTTGGGTAAGTTGAATCGAGTGAAGGAAAAATATTGAGGTATGATTGAGGAGTGAATCTCACACTACAATAGAAGAGTTAGGTATGTTTGGGTAATGTTATTGTTGAATATTTTGTAGCATAGTGTGTAGCTATAAGAGAATTATCAATGACTAAGAAACAAACTCATTCATTGTGGATGTAGCCCATGTTGGGTGAACCACGTTAAACCTATGTGTTGTGATGTGTTTTCTTTTCATTTTATGATGTTTAATGTTATGGTGCAATGATGATATATGCTTAAGTATGTTGAATGTATGGTTCATGTTATAATGTCGTGCAATAAGATAACTATCAAAATGAATAAATTTTAAGTGGGAGAATGTAGCACATAGAATATATGGAATATTAAGTAACGGTTAACTAATGGGAACTACACACATGAGTAAATGGTAGTAAGAACATGAAGACTAGCTCACTTCTCCTCATCATTGTAGAACCTTGGTTCCTGCAACTCCTCTAGATGCCTTGGGTGAGACTTCACTTGCTTGCAGGTGATGCCGAAAAGGTTGGTGTCTAAGGGTTTTACTGGTATTTTGATGATTAACCCTAGGTCTTCCTACTACATGTCAACAAGAGATCTACATATTTTGATCCACATGATCAGTGTAGATATCTAAAGAACCATTTTCAACTAGCTATCGAATTTTGATATCTTCAGTGGGAAGTTCACATGAACACTTGGACATGATACCCAAGTTTACAGTGGAGCTTGGACTACTTCAACATGGTGGCTAGCACTTCTACATGGGACCTTGGTTCTCCAACCTACTTCAACATTATGGTCCACACTTATCCATGGGACCTTGACATATGATTGTACTTCCTCATAAGAAGTATTGCTGATGATGTTTCCCTAAGGGAAATGAAATGTAGTGTAGCTAAGGAGATAATATGGGGTACCTAGGGAGGTACCCAAGGGAAATAATAGTAGAGATGTATTACTATGTATGGAGAGTACTTTTAGTAAATAAAACCTAGTGTAGACGCAATAAATGTAAGAGAGATTTCTAGAAAGTTTCACCTATTAGAAAATTCATCCTCTAGAATGTTCTTAGGTGGTAAGTAGTATTATATAAAAAGGTGTAAACAATGTAATGAGAAAGCTAATGAATATTATATTTGGAGCGTAGCTCAATAAAATCTTTCCCCTCAAAAAAACAAGTGCAGAGGAGTGAATCCCTTCCTTAAAAGAATCAATTGTAAAATGTTGCTCTACATTAAAAGTTTTTGAGTTTTTGTATTAATAAAGAGTAAACCATTTATATTTTATTAAATATTTTGTATGGTGATTTTATATTCAAATCTCTGATACTTAACACCACTATATCATGTCCTTCAAAGAGGTCGTCTTTGTAACCTACAACCTCTTCCTCCATTCAGTTGAAAAACACTAGTGTGATTTGTGAAAAAACCCTTGAATAAATAAAAATACTACCGACATAACTTTCATTCCGTTGAAAAACACTCGTGTGATTTGTGAAAAAACCCTATATCTATAAAAACCCTACCGACATAACTTCCAAGAGAAAGCTCAACACACAAAATATTTAGTTATGGTGTTATGTGATTTTATTTATAATTATTATCTTCGGTATTCAAAGAGATGCCTTAAACAAGGATGGAAATCTATAAAAAAAAATAAAATATTAAATTATTATAATATAATAAAAATAAAATAATGATAAATTATTTTAATTATATTTTTAAAATTTAAATTTTATTTTATTTTTGGTAATGTTTATTCAATTAAAATACATTTATATTCACATATTAAATATGAAATAATACTTATCTCTTTTAATATTTGCGGGAATCCTAATAATCTAAATAATAATTTGTAATGCTTCATAGTTACTCATTAATAAGTTGTAAACGCTTTCGACAAGTGCGGTCATTCGAGGATCTACGTCTCCATTTTTAATCCAACCACGTGGAAACGTATTGTGAAGAAGAGAAACCTCGACGTGGCTCAAAGGGTTGCCGTTCAACGGATGTTCTCAGAATTTTCCAGATAGCCTGCACGCCATTATATATAAGAACACCTCAATACAGATCAATAGTGGCTATTCTTTTATATTAATTAGTCATTTTATATGTTTTCGAAGTTTCTATAAATTGAATTTGTTGTTGTCAATTAGGTTTAGTTTGGATAGTTGAGAGGAATGATTGTTATTCTATTCATTTAATATAATTTTTATAAATGACAAATTAAACTAATAATAAGTATGTTATAATGGCTTAGAACTTCTATGTATTGGAAAATCTTTGATTCATATGAATAACAAAGTATCACTGTTGTAAATACATCTGTAAATATATCTGAATAGCAAAACATGGCCGCTGTGAATGCATCATTAATGAGCATGAATGGAGCATCCTTCAAACAATAGAGGCCAGCGGGAAGAGTTCAACATCGTTCGGAGAAAATAAAAATATTGTGTTAAGTGCATGGCAAAGGTAACTATAATTAATTCCGTGTACGAATACTCATTTTTTCCATTACTGTCAGTATACGCAATATTGCTGTTGTTATTAAATTTCTTGCTGAACTGCACACCCATGTGTTATGATATTGACATCGCCCGTATTCTTCCACTTAATTTGCTGGCAGATCCACAGCCAGAGGAATCGGTCACGCCCTCTTGTCAGAATACAACCCTGATTTCTCCTCCCCCTAAAAAGGTAAGCGAGTTCGTGCTCATTTTTACATGCAGTAGGGCGAGTAAGCATTCATATGATCAGGCACTGAAATAAAATCGCTGCTATAATGCAGGTTGGCACCAAGTTTTGGAATGGGCGTTTTGCCATGATTGGCCTCATTGCATTGGCCTTAACTGAATACTTGAAGGAGGTTTTCTCATCTCATGATCATCATCACCACATACCTCCTTCATAGTATGATGCAGTCTTACCCAAATTGAGTTTACTATGCTTTCAAGAGATAGACACTAACATTTTTTTGGGCAATTAATATCATATTTGAAACGTATATCCATAATTTCTGTCTCTCTAAATCAAATGTTTACATAGTAAACATTTAAAATATAAGACTCTGTACATAATTGGCTGGTTGGTTTTGATAAGTAACATTAAAAATTCGTAAACAAGTATCAAAACCATTTCCTCACGGGCAGGAAACATAAAGATTATCGTGCGCTTCTTACTTAGATATATTTCTTGAATTTTCATACCTCATGAAGCCTGTCAAAAGGTAGCAACTGATTCACCTGCATGGTTTCCATCTATCCAAATTTCGTTCCTTGCTCTACCATTCTACAATCTGCATCTGAATTCATGGTAGCAACCATTTATTGACCTTATCCCTTGAAAAATCTACAAGTTCCATTGCAGCAAACAATGCTTGACCTTGACACTTCAACAATCTGCTATATAGTTCGACCCATTCCGTTATCCAGGTTTCGTTCTTAGAATATCACCAAAAACCATAAAAGATAGATATGCCCTCATGTGTGCATGTAAGAGATCCTTATATTTTAATACTACTTATCAAGACCAACCTGGCAAAGATGTAAACAGTGCTATATTTTAAATGTTTATTATGTAAATATTTGAATCAAAGACAGAGATTATGGATATATCATATACGTCTCGTTATGATATTAATTGCCAAAAAAAAGTGTTACAATGTTTATCACTTGAAATCAGAGTAAATAAAATTTGGGTATCATTATATCATACTATGAAGGAGGTATGAGGTGATGATGATCATGCGATGAGAAGACCTCCCTTCAATTATTCAGTTAAGGCCAAGGTGATGAGGCCGATCATCATCAAACTTATATCTTTTGTTATAGGAGACTAGCATAGCTAGAGATAAAGGTTGAGCTTCAACATTTCTTAAAGAAAAGAGAAATCCTCAAGAGCTTGATGCATTGATGCATTGAGCATGTTAGTCCCTCACATCTAGGGCTAATTAGACCAAAGTTTTTCTCCCATGATCTTCTCCCATGATCTACATCACAGATAGAAGTTGATGATGACATTCAGGATTTTCCACAAGTAGTAGTTGACACATGCCTCCCACTTTATGCTCATCTCATTCATATTAGATGTTATGGTGCATGACATACATGAGGCAATTTGTTTTGATGATTCATGCAAAGTGATTAATTCTGAATGTTTTGACATGAAAATAATGATCATGGGTTGAATTGGATGATGGATCATGATGCTTTGAACTTATACATTTTTCCTTGTTTGGCTTTGGTGATCGTCATCATCTCCTAGTCAAGTGTTGTCATTTTTGGGCAAAGTTGGACTATTGGGGTGGCCTTGATAGGGGTAATGTCTCGATATCTCAATCCATATGTAAAATTCTCCATCCTTTCCATCTTCGCTATCCCTACTTTTGGGTCGGTTGTCATATGTCACCCATAAAGGTTCACGACTCATAATCCCATGAGAATGAGCTAGAATTCTCTAGGTTGATGCAACTTGATATAAAAAGAAAAAAAATAGAAAGAAAAAGATGTTAACTCAGAATGCAAATCAAACAAAGAAGAAAGAAAAGAAAGGTCAAGAACCAAGAAAGAATAAATAAGCATGAACTCTACCCCCTTGCTAAAAGGCCATCACCCCAAGTCCTATGAAATAAATGCAAAACCAAAAAAAAGGACTTAGAAAATGAAAAATCAAAAGCCATAAAAGGTTGAATGAATAAAGAAAAAGGAAAATAGGGGTTTGGAAAGACATGGTGCTGAGCAAAGGTGGACTCATTTCCTAAGAACTCCCCCATACAAAGGTGCTCATGAGGATGACTATCACACATAACCTTTCATGACTATGCGACCACTCATGAAGTAAAACACAAACCATACCATATGCCATTACACATACTCCTTGATTGGTTTCTCTGAAATACTCATTTTCTTGGGCACTGGCACACTTAGTAGGGGTTAATAGTGATTCTCCCATACCGAAACTTGACAAATTGTATAAGCTTATGAGCTTGTGTGAAGTTTTAAGAGGATACTTAATGTGATCTATCTAGTAGCTTTTAAATTGACATGTCTCACTTTATATGTTGCATTTGATTTGTGTACATGTCTCTAGTTTTGATGGATACACTGGACTACACAGGCCCCTCCTTGGATGATGGATTTCACATGAGTACCCACTTGATTGAGCCTTGGTCCTTTGGAGGACATTGAGGGGATACTAGCACATTTGATGGAAGTCATACCACTACTTGAGAGAGGTTATTCCACATATTTTGGAGGGTGTTGAGCCTTATGATGAAAAACACTCATTGGGTATGATTTGACACCTTGATGATGGGACGTTGCACCACTACAATATGATTTGACACCTCTTGATGGGACACTGCATCTTTACATGATGATTTGGCACATTTTAATGAGATGTCACACCTTTTGGGGCATGATATGAAACTTGGGGATAAAATGTTGCAACCCTTAGAGGACAAATTTCAATTTTGAAGCTCCTACACTTCATTTGTGAGTGAGCCATCCACTTATTGAGGTCACACATGCCACACATGTGAGATGGAGCATGCATTTAAGAGGGATGTCTTGTCTCATGAGCACATTTACTTCATTGTTGAGCATTGTTGGGGGTCTTAGTGATCTATCCACTCTTGTATTGAATGGATATTTTGTGTCTTGTTTCCTTATCTCTAGGGTTTATGAGAAATAAATACATTATTTTATGTTCTTATGAATTTTGATAGATGATAAGGGTGCTTGATCTCTCATATAAATAAGATAAGTACCTCTCACTTGTAAATAATTGTTTCTTGTGGAAAATCATTACTACTTGTATATTATTATATCTTCTCTAAAATCACTATGGATGGTTAGTTAGAGTGACTTCTTGAAGATCATGACTTGTGGATGGATTTACTTCTTCATGTATGTGCATTGCTAAGGTTTTGATCGATGAAATATTTCTTAAATGGTTTCACTATATCTTGTTGTTATGTTTATGAATGAATGTAAGTGTAATAGTACTAATCTAGTGATGGTGGTGCATTATCTTGGTTTCTTCTTGAAAAACCCCATCTTTTTAAAACTTTTGGAAGGTTATTAGTGGAGTACTTTCCCTTGAACTATCTTGGTGTTTTAGTAAGTTACTTGGAGGATCTTATAGGTTTTGTAGTGCACAACCTTGGATATCACCATAGAAATCACTTACATCTCTTCAAGGGAGTCCTTAATTGACCCTGTATGCCCAAAAAAATATAGGCACTAGTCATCTTTAATCAATCATAAAACTCATTTGAATTATTTTGTGTTTTAGGGTAAAATTAGGGTTTTGTAATAGCTTGATATATTCATTTTCAAACATAGAAAATATATACATATTGGTATTTGTGCATGTATTTCGCTTGAAAATCATCTTTAAACTCTAAAACTGTCTTACTAGTTTTTATTTCAGCCCACTTAGGGATAGATGTTTAGGGTTTCTTGGCTATTATATCCATTTATAATTTCAAATTTTGTTTGTTATCTAAAGCACTAAATTTATCCATAATCTTAGCCCTATATTTACTTGTCAATGATTATTTTTCCAAGGGATAAAATTATTGTTGTTTTTGTCATCACCTAGATATGTAGGGCTAAAATTTTAAATCTTATGCCAAGTTACAGTAGCGCAATGTGTAAAACTTGTCAAAGTGCACTACTAAAAGTGGTGTCTTTTTGTTGCGTAGAACTTGCTTTTATTTTAAGCGTATGTTGTCAAGGTCAACTAATTTTAACACAAGTCATCGAGCCTAAGTATCAAAGTGCACTATTAAAGGGTAGTGCCTACATATGAAGCATCCATTTTTTGGGTTCTTTTTGGTAAAAAAAATTAAATTTTTGGTTTTTTTTGAGGTTATGCAAAGACCAGTATTATTATGTGCATTTTAAAAAATATTGAGCTTATAGCCCATATCCAAGTCCAATATCTCCAGACCAAGAGCCAAGTCATCGAGCCTAAGTATCAAAGTGCACTATTAAAGGGTAGTGCCTACATATGGAGCATCCATTTTTTGGGTTCTTTTTGGTAAAAAAATTTAAATTTTTGGTTAACGAAAGGTCTTATTATATGCATTAAAAAAAAATGTTTTTTTTTGTGTTATGCTCAACACTCCCCCTACCCTACCCATCTAAAATTCACATTTTCTCACCTCCTCCCCATTTCCCCCTCTTACCCCACCCCCTCATTCCCACCTCTCCTTGTCTCACCTATCTCCCTCTTTTCTCCCCCCTCTCCCTATTCCTCCCATGCCCATCTGCATTCCATATGTTATCACTTCCTCTCCCAAACCTTTGATGGATTTTTCCTTCCTTTCCTTCATTCCCACCACTCCCCCTCCCATACCCATCAACCCTTTTCCTCTTCTCACCTCCCTATCTCACCACATCCCCCCTTCCCCTTTGGTCCTCCCTCACCTCCTCCCCCTTCATATTCCTACCCCCTATCATCCCTCCTTTCCTTCATCCAACCTTCACATCTTCTACCTCCTTCCCCTTTCCCCCTCTCATCCCACCCACCCATTCTTGCCTCACTTGGTATCACTTATCTCCCTCTCTTCTCTACCTCTCCCTCACTTCCTCTCTTTCCCCCCTCATCCTACCTCACCCTCCCCCTTGGGTCATCCCTCCTTTCCTTCATACCCACCACTACACCTTACCTATCCATCAAAATTTCACCTCTTCTCACTTTCTCCCCATTTTCCTCTTGCACCCCACACCCTCATGCCAAACCACATCCTCCCTTCCCCTATGTCCCATAGAACCCTTATCTCCTCTACCCCTTTGTCCCTACCTCTACTCAAACCCTAGACCCATCTACACATAGGCCCAGCCCATACCTATGTTAAACTACTATTTCCCTCTATGCCTAGGCATCCAAAGACATAAACAATGCCACAAAACACCACACATTACCTCTTAAGTTCATTGTTGGCCTCTGAGAAAGAATTTATTGCATGTTAAGCCCTCACATCTAGGGGTAACTAGAGGATATTTGTTCTCCTATGATATGTATCATGGACAACAATCCCATAAATGAGATATGGTACTCCGTAGACAAATGAATAATGTTTTTTCCCTCATTTTTCTTAGCTCACTCTCATTTCATGACCACAGTGCTTGACATATGTGAGGTAACTTGTTTCAATGCATCATATTAAGTGTTAATTCCTTATGTACTTGTCATGAAAGTTGTTATCATCGATTGAGTTGGATAATGGATCACGATGTTCTAAATGTGTGCCTTTGGCCTTGTTTCACCTTAGTGGTCATAATAATCTCCTAGATAAGTGTTACCACTCTTGGGTGTAGTTGTACTACTGGGGGGCTTTGATGGGGGTATTTTTCCCATATTCTGACCCATACATAAATTTCTCCATATTTCCCAATTCCATTGTCTCCTCTTTTGGTTTGGTTTCCATATGTCACATATATAGGTTCATGCTTCATAATTGCATGAGAATAAGGATATTGAGTGTTGGAGGTTGATTCAACTTGATAAAAAATGGGAAAGAGAAAGATGATAAAATAAAAATACAAAGCAAATGAAAGAAAAGAAATGTAAAAAAAATAAAAGCACGAAAAAATCCTCCTTGCTATGAGGCCATTATCCCAAGTCTTATGCAATGAATGCATACCTAAAAGAGGACTAAATGAAGTAAAACAAAATTTAAAATCCAGAAAAGGTTAAATGAATAAAGAAAAAGGTAATGGGGGGTTTGGAAAGACACAATCCTTAGGAAAGTACAAGTCATTGCATAAGTGTTCCCTCATTACAAAGGTGCTCATGTGGATGAATATCTTATATAACCTCACATGACTATGCATTACCACTTACAAGGTTAACCCCAAACAATACTTAAAATTGGAAAATTGTATGAATTTTATGAGTTATTGTGAAGTTTGAATATGATGCTTAATGTGATCTACCTAAAGGAAATTACAATTGACATGACTCACTTCTTATGTTGTATTGGACTTGTGTACATACCTCTCAATTCATGGCTAGTTAGATCTTAGGAAATTGAAAGGTGTCTATAAAATCCCATGTTACTATGGCAAAGTCTATATAGGTGAAATTGGACAATCACTACATGTGCACTTAGAAGAACATACAATAGACAAATTTAGATATTGAACCTCCAAACCAAATCTCACAACATTAAATTAATTCCACAATTTTACCCCACAATATAACTATTACAACAAAGTGGAAGTGCATAATTGGTTAAGCAAGATCAAGTTAGTATTAATTATAAAACACATGCACATTCAAACTAAAAGCATGTAGGACATGGACTTAAAACATATGAAATACTTTTTAGGAAGGATCATTTTAATTCATAAATTACTTGTTTCACCATACCTATGTGTGCAGTACATAGAGCGAGCAATATGATGCTACTATTACATTAATGGAAGAAATTGGCATTGATGCACCTATAGGGGTCAACGATCTCCTATCTGAGCATAGATACTACAAACATAATATAATTGGATACAAAAAAATAACACATGATAAACAATCTCTTGGCCAAATGTTTCTACAAGGTATGAAAGCTCAACCCCTCCCCCAACATCACCTGAAGGTCCATCCTGAAGAGATAATGCTATGAATGTGTTGTACTACACTAGGCTACGAGTAATGGTGGATATGGATGTCTAGGTCTGGATCATGTTTTATGCTATGGGAGGATGTTGTGCAAGGGTGTTAGGCCTCCTCCTACCAGGATGAGGACCTAGAAATGGATCATGATTAGTATTTTCTCTATCATGTGTGGACCCACTACCCAACCCCTGAAATTAATCAATGTCAAAGTAGTTGACATGGAGACCTAAATAAAACATTTCCCATAATTTTATAAGGAAATACATGTGAACCACCCTATTATTGTAAGGGTTTGTCAATTACCATAAACCACCTATCCATCCAATTGTTTAAAAATGGTTGGTAGGTGCACCAGTACGTAAAAATGTGTCCCTTTATGACAGGTGGCTATAGTCTAGTTCTTAGGTCAATAAATAATCATGAACTATTGTTTATAAATGTTTAGGTCTCTACCTTGGTTTTTATCTAGACCCATCCTATAATATTCATATTTATATCCCTGTAATCAAAATTGTGTGTTAATTGGCAGTGGGCATTTGCAATAGAAGATACAATGGTGTTTAGGGACGTGGCTAGTGATAGCCATGATGGATCTCTGGTATTTATTAGGTATTTTATAAGGATTCTTAAAGACCTCAACCCTAAATCAAATTCATTTTTTATGTTTATTGGTTCTAGGTTCGCGTTTTGTGTGTATTCATCGTGTGATGTTTGGTTTGGGTTTTCTCTAGGCCCCATGTTAATTATGTATGATGAAATTTAATAAAGGGAAAATTAATTTATTTATTTATTTTAATAATTAAAAAAAATTATGAAATACAAAAAAACTAACAAATTCAATCAAAATACTTACCTGGAAAAAATTGATGACCAAGTCAACAAAGTTTGGTAGTGATTTGTTAGGCACTTCTAAATTTCCTCAATAACTCTTAAAATGTGTGGCGTGGTCTGTTGGTGAAATGAAATAGCTATGTTATTTTAAAATAAATTGCCCCATAGAAATGGACAAACATTTTTAGAGGATGCATGCATTCTTAAGAATTCCTACATGGCATTGATTTAGCAACCTCAATGGTGGTTAGGGAATGTCGAAGGTGAAGGCTCATGAAAGTGTGCACATTTCTTAGAATGTGAGCACATTCCTAGGCACCTGATTGCCACTTTTGTGACCATCATCTTCATGCAAGTTCCCTTATTGCCTCATTTATGGAAACTTTAATTTTTTTTGAAATTAAAAAATTACCCTTCCTTTCCCTCTTTACTCACTACCCAAGGATTTATATTACATCCATCAATTTTCTTCGTAATGAATTTTATTGTAATTCCAATAATTTATTTGAAACCAATGTTTAAATGATGTTTATGTGAATAAACCAAATAAATCTTCTTTACAACTCATAAACTCCTACAATTAGGGGGGTCAAAATCCCTTACAACCTTTGGATCTAGGGGTAAAAACTTGAGACAACACATGCTCCCCCTTGGTGGTTGCAAGGGGAGGATGACCCAATTTAAATACATGTTCCCCAATTGATGACACATATTTTTTATACATGGTTTTCATTTTGTGCCCCCGGTTGTGTTGACGTCAAGAGTTTCAAGTTAGTCATAGGGGCATAAAAACCAAATTGAGTAGAAAGTATTATAAACTCCATTAGGTGTGTTTGGGTAAGGATTATGTGATCACACTATCCACATGCTTATGGGGTAGAGTTTTCAAATTTTATCCCTTAATGAAAAATTTGCATTTCCTCTTACTAAGGAAAATCATAGTTTTGGGAATTGTCAAATAAAAAATCTTTGGGAAATGGTACTCATGAAAGAGGGGTTTCCCTTGTAGTGTTACATTGTCATGACTCCATTGGAATTTATGGTTCATTGATTAAAGTCTTGTTTTTCATTTTATGGTGAGTTGCAACTCACTTCTCAAATCCATTCAAGGACACATGGTAAATTGGTCTTGAGGATATAAAAACCAAACCGGGTAAAACAATTGAGTGTTGTAATCTTCAATAGGTTTGTTTGGGTAAGTTTGGCATGATCATGTTGTCTGCATGCTCCCAAGGAAGGGTTTTCAAAATTTGACCCCTTAAAATTTGTGTTACCTCTTGCTAAGAAAAACCCTAGTTTCGGGAATTTCCAAATAAAAAGTATCTGTGCCATGGCACTCATTAGAGAGGGGAATCCCTGGTAGCAATTTGATGTTAGGATAACTATATAATTGATGTTTCATTGATAAAAGTACTGGTTTTTTGTTTTATCAAGAGTTGCAACCCACTTCCTAGATCCATTAAAGGACACATAGTGAATTGGTCATTGTTAGGGACCTAACCTCACTAACCCTTAAGTAGGTAGAATAATATGATTTCTATACAATAAAGGCTGACATAAGTAAATAAGTCCTATATAATAATGCAAACAAGTCAAATGTAATAAGACTTAATATAATCTTTTGCTTCTAGAAAGATCTTCCTCTAGAATGTTCTTTATAAGATAGAATTAGTATAATTAGAAGTATAAGGCATGGGGAAGTCTTGTCTTGAAAATTATTGTAATAAAGTTCTTCTCTGCTGGAGGTTTCCCTCTTAAAGAGGAAAGTGAACTTGGATTTCTATCAATAATGATATCATTTTTGGTTTTTTGGTTCTCTATCTTTTGTTGTTCCATTGGTATTTTCTACAATATTTATGTTTTTGCTTACTATAATACATATGGTATCTAAAAAGTGATATCATAGCACTTTACTCTGCATAAATTGTGGGAAATTTTATTTTCAAGGTAGAGACATGTACTTCTGACATTTTTAAAGCACCAATATTTGTTGCTCATTTGCTAAAATTACGACTGGGGAAGACTACACACAGAAAATGCAAATGGTTTCATGGAGTTACTTGGAAAAAATGTTTCACCTTGTTGGAAACCTTTGTATCCCATGTTGGTACCCCTTCGTGTAGTACACATCAAACAAAATCTATACATGACCATCACTCCCATGTACTGTCAAGTATATTAGGAGTCCTCCAAGTCTCCTGAAACTAGCTCTAGATCAATGGATTGATCGCTTGAATGCTATAGTAACACCAAGAAAAACACTTTGGAAGATACTTTCTAGTACCTATGTAATCGAGTAGTATGACTAAGGGTATGGTTGAGCCTCCTTAGTTGGTTCCCTGAGATATTGGGTCGAGTATTATTGTTCAAACCCTAAATATATCAAGGAGTTATATCATAGATAAAACCCTTTTCTGTAGGAACCCTGAAAACCCTAATCCTTGGGAATGGAACACAATAGAAAATGAACATAAGAGATATATCGTTACGCAACCTTGCCTCTTGCATTCTAGTTGTGAAATTCCTACACAATTTTCCATGTTAACAATTTGGGAAATTAGTCACTACATTATTCTTTAGGTCAGAGTATAATTATACATGAGTATATTGGTCTCATTGAAACCATTATTCGAATACATATCCCATTGGATTCCTCTCTTCATCTTGATCGTTGTGGTACCTACCATTTTTAAGACATTTTTTTCCATGGACCCAACCCCCTTCCCGACACCCTTATTTGTGACCTATCCCATTGGATTTCCATTTTCACCTTGATCAATGTGGTATCTATTACTTGTAATATTTTTTTCTGTGGTACCACCCACCCTTCACAACACCCTTATTTTCCACTTGTTATCTCCTCAAATGGTTTTGTAAATTTTGAGAATTTCATTCTTTCGCGCTTAAAGTTGTCATTTTCCTTGATCATTTGTCATTATCCATATCTTTAAAATTCCTCATTACGTCCTCATTCATCATGATGCTCTGGATCCTTATGACTCTATCCTTAACCTGCATAACCAAAATTTAAACCTTTTTATTAGTTTCTTTTGAACATTTAAATATTCATTTCATTCATTTGTTTTTTATCAAAAAATGGTCTTATGCGTGCTTTAGTGTCAAATCATTAATACACAACACAAAGTCAAGCCCAGATGCTAGTCACGAGTCAACACACCAAGCTTAGTGTAAGTGTTGAGTTTTATACTCTGCTTGCATCATCAAAACAACTATGAATATAACAATCTATTTAAAAGCCAAAGAATTTAAATATCCTATATAGATGGGATTTGTTCCCTGAGCAAATCAAATAGAAAATAAATTAAACTGGCAGATGCCAAGTGCCCGATTTCCAAGCAGATGAATGCATATGCAGTTGTTCAAGGGTAATTGTTTTTTGAAGTGTTTGATTTGTTGAAGGCATCAGGTCATGAGGAGGAGCCATGAATAGGTACAATGCGCAAGTGTTAAGGAAAAGGTGCCATGAGTAGTTCATTTCCAGTTGCTAAACTATGCAGAGGAAGGATGTCAAATTTTTAGATCTTGCAGGTGTTTCAAGCACTTTGTCTTATCAGTAAGAGGCGAGTATTTGAGATAGGAATTTTTCTATCTGTATGTTAAATTGTGGAATGAATCCCTAACAATGCGAAATCTAGTGCATCTGATATCTCACATATGCACCCTTTGTAAAGGTGCTTAGAGTTGATGGAAATCAAGAGATTTTTCTTCGACGCTGAGAGGTTTTCTTCCACACATCAAATGCAAAGGAAGAAAACAAATATCACCATATAACGCACTGGCTAGCACATATCACTCTAGCTATAGGTTAAATTCATATGAAGGAGAAACAACTATGTACACTCGACACCATGGAGATGCATCACCAGACAATAGCTTTGAACAACTTCGACAGTATGTCCAGCTCCTTCTACTGGATCTTTCTCTGCATATGGCTTCTTTGTATTATGATGTTGCTATTGATGCCTTTCGATGCACTAAGAGAATTTTATATAAGTCACCAGAATAGATTTTTGCACGACTAGTGAATACTAGAATAAAGATCCCATGATCAGAAGGGTTAGAACAGTCAGTTGTTGAACAGGCTTCACATTGCACCTCTCAAAAAGGTTCATCATTCAGGTATTTGTGAGGGAACTTATTCCAAGTACTTTGTCATTTTGATCAACGGTGAACCAGAGATAGTAAATAATTTTCTCTTGAAGACTCTTCGAATTCAGGCATGGGAGAAATAGATAGTTCATTTCACATTAGAAGAAGGGGTTATGCCTGCTAGTTTCATACAAAGATTGCAGATTTTGGGGAGAATGCAATAGGGAGAATTGCTTTTGTTAATTCTAGATCCTAGTGGATCATCCTGTTGCGTGCATACACAAATATACTAGAGATCATTCACTAGAAGATGTGCCCGACTGTCAACAAGGAATGAGAATGGGCATTTATGGTTATCCAATTGAAATCCACGCATTGCTTTACATGGAACTTAAATGTGCTCGACAATTGCTTAAACCATAAATTGGAGGAAAAGAATTTGTAGAGCGAATTGACAAGAATTTTTGGCTTGACTTCCAGTAGCTTAATGACATCTATAGATATAAAACAGAGGAGTATTCTCACACTACTAGTGTACAAAGACAGTAGTATTATCACAAGTCCAGAGATACTCCTATCTTTGTATGAGATATGCACATAGCACAAGAAGTTCATGCAATGAAGAACCATGAATTAAACACAACAAAGAAATCAAATGAGCAGCCTTGAAGATCAAGAAGCTTGGAAAACACAATTATGAAGCTTTGAAGAAGTTTGTTGAAGCCTTCCTTTTCGGTGGCTATTTCAGTTTGCACAGTTGTCCTTAGCCACCGAAAGAAGAGCTTTTGGTGGCTTACAGGTTAGAATTTTGGCTCACAAGCCACAAAAAGCACAGAGATAAGAAGAATGATGGTATTTTCGCTCAGAACAAATGCTTTCACCGCCAAATCATTTGAGGAAGATTCTAAATGAATGATAAAGTTAAAATCGATAGAGATCACTCTCTCTCTTAAGTTTTTGAAGTCGATGCAAAGGATATAAAGGCTGAAGAGATTTTCTATTTTTAGTTGAGATATTGCCGATTTGTCAAAGGGAGATTTCAAGTGCCTTGTCATCACCTTGAAGGTTATTGAGCATGTAAAAGATTGTTTAAGCTACTGAGGAATGCTGAAGATCACAAATTATGATTAGGATTTGATTCCTTTGAGTTAGGATCTAATCCTATGACTTGATAATTGTTTTGATTTTATTCTATTATTAGTATTCTAGATCCATTTTAATAGGATTTTAATTGTTATGTAAAGGCTATAAAGCCTAGTGTTTTGAAGGAGAGGAGGTTCGAGTCTGGAGACTAGACCATGTTGTTTTTGTACTAGACCTTTAAATATAATACAAATCACAAGTTCCTTTCATTGTTAATGTCAGATTGCCATCTTCTCTTGTTTCCCGTGTTTTGAATGATTACTGTTATCTAAGTTTTTCTAGTTGCAATTGACTTTCATATCATTGGTCAACTCATAAACATTGATTTAATAAGTAATATCTGTTATCTTTATTTAGCCCATCACATATGTGTTCTGGTTGATAGATATAGACTTTCTTCACCCACCAGTTTAGTTACTTATCTGATTATTGACGTTGAAAGCATTGTCTCATCTGGGTATATTACTAAGTGTCTTAAGTGTGAACTAGTCATTTATGTATCCCATTTTATCCAACATACACAGTAAACCAAAACATACTTTAAGTTACCAGGCTTCTTCAAGCTACAACCTGAGAAGGACTCCTGGAGTGATAACACCACCTATCCCATTCGATTCCACTTTTTTCCCATCCTCCATGATACCCCTCCCCTATAATATTTTTTTTCTCTGTAGCCCTTCCTTGCCATTTTTTCCTCTACCCAAATGGAAAACACCCACAACCAAGAACTCAATGCCTTGATTTCCAATGACATCCAAAACAAGGAGGCCATCAAGACCCTCAATTACAACATTAGCAAGCTCAATTCCTCCATTTAGAACCTACAGGACCAATGTGATACCCACAAAGACATTA
The DNA here is from genome assembly GCA_000966675.3 of Picea glauca. Classification (NCBI taxonomy): domain Eukaryota; kingdom Viridiplantae; phylum Streptophyta; class Pinopsida; order Pinales; family Pinaceae; genus Picea; species Picea glauca. Next base: position 22,950 of record JZKD02S2098894.1, read on the forward strand.
AATACATCAAATAAATCAAATATAAACTCAACTAATTGAAGAGATGCTCCCTGAACAATACCTCTTATGAACAACCTTCCTATCATGAAGACACCAACTCTTCCCATTTCCAAGGCCCGCATTCAATTCCTTTGATCACTTGGATTTCAAAACGGAGGGCATGCCAGATGCCTTCTTCTAGGAATGTTTTCTCATTTTCCTTAAGAATGAAATCCATTCCCATGCCCTAATTGCTCACCCCTAGACTTGGTTGGAAGCTACTCAATGATCAAAGGAAGCACAAAATATTGTCTCCTACCAAACTATAAAACCATCCTTTCTTCCTTTCCCTAAAGCCATGAATTATTCGCCTCTTTCGACTCACCTCAAGATACAAAAATTAAACTAGGAATAAATGGTTGAATTCCAAATCAAGGGTTTTTTCTATAATTGTGACGACATGTTCCCTACAAATGTCTTGATTTGAGGACACATGTCATGCATAGAAAAGGACTCAAGGGCACATTTTCTCATGCAAGTTGGAGTTGTGAGGTGTTGTCATGTGTACTTGAAGGTTATTTTTCCCTACCAACACTATTTAAAGAGGGCACCACCCCCTCCATTTCACCCACCCCAGTAATTAATGGTAATATTAAATTCTAAAACAATTAATGGTAATGTTAAAAATTTAAGTAAAAGTGACATTCTCCTTTATCTTTTGTTTTCATCCTTTTACATAAAATTTTAACATTACCATTAACTTTTGTAGGATGTTTGCAAGTGGTTCCAACCTCATTGGAGTTCATATGAAGAAAGTATAATTTTAGGTCATGTTTGAGAGTGGTTCCAACCTCATTGGAATTCATATGGAGAAAGTAGAATTTTAGGTCCGATTCGAAATTCAACAGACTTAACGGTTTTCATGATTTCAAGAATGGTAAGATTGCAATGTTCCATTGGATTCTATCATGTATGAGGGTATGGAACTAGAATTTAATCAAGAGCACCAAGCCCTTTATTTACCTCGATGTTGGTGGCATTGATTCTTGAAGTCTTTTTTCATGACCCTAATAAAAATGTACCCTTCTCTCAAGTATAAACTCTTATGTTGAACTCTTCTCTTTGTCTTTGTGTCAAGTGAATTAGTGGTGTATGTGCACACCAACCTCTATCTTATTTACAGGAAGAGAGAAGAGTGGTTGAAGGGAAAGAAAAATATGTGGGATGTGTTTCATGATGATATGAGTTTGGACAACAGTGTTGAGTTGGCATCAGCCAACTTGTATCTTAAGGAACCAATGCTAGAGCCGATAACTTTTGATGATGGTGATCCTCTTGATGGGTAATTATCCACACCAACAAATGCACATATTGCATTGGATATAGAGGAGGAGGAGCAGGAGGAGGAGGATGGAGCAGTGGTAGTGATGTTGATCTTTATAATTATGACATGTAGGAATACTGTCAGTCACGACTCATGAGCTATGAGATTATTTCATATATTGTTCTAGTATCTATCCTATGAATATTTATATTTGTCATTGACATTCTCATCTATAGTATCAGTGACTGTGACTCAATATCTATGTACATTGTAATACATTTTGATGTCCATGACTTAATGCGATTGAAAATGTTGCAACGCATGGTTCTAATTTCTTACCTATTGAGTGTTTTCCATTTGATCATCATTGTTGTTAAAATGTATTATATTACATGTAAATAAAAATCTTTATATCTATATTTCATTATATGTGTAATTTTCAATTTTTTTTTTAAGGATCGTCATGTCATAAGCTTATATTTCGGTGTTTTCTAAGTGATCTTTATCCTATCGAAAAGTAATGCCCCTCCTAATAATCTAATTTGTAATTCTTCATTGTCACTAATTAATAAGTTATAACCACTTTCAACAAGGGCGGTCATTCGAGTATCTATGTCTCCATCGTTTTACCTAACCACGTGGACACATATTGTGAGGAAGAGAAACCTCGACTTGGCTCAAAGGGTTGCCTTACATTGAATGCTCTCAGAATTTTCCTGATATCTTGCACACCATTATATATAACAAAAAACATCCCTCAAATCTTAATACCCTTTGGATATCGTTGAGGTGTTTGATCCCGAAAAAATTTCATTTAGGCCCTCAAAATGGCCCCAAAAAATTAGGACCCGAAAAACTGCTAAAAATAGTAAGTTTCTAGAAGATTATTTTGAACCAATTGGAATAGATGGGTGGCCACCAATATCCACCTGGATCAATATGCCACTAGGTGGTTTTTAGCACAAGGTATGTGTCCCAAGGCCTTTGAAACAATCTAGCTTTTCTCACCTCATCCCCCCTTTCCCCTCTTTCCCCACCCCCTCATTTCCAACTCTCTTAGTCTCACCTATCTCCCAATATTATCTAAACTATCTCATGGTGTCACCTATATTGGTCCCCTACCAATACATTCATTTCCTCTTCTCACCACCTCCCTCTTTGCCTCGCTTACACCACCCACTCATCTCCACCTTCCTTTGTCTCACCTATCTCCATGTTTTCTCATCTATCTATTTTTCCACCCATACCCATCCACCTTACCTCTCCTCTCACCACCTCTCCCAACCCCTTTAACCCCTCCACCCTCATATTGACCCTCCCCCATCCCAACACATATTTTCTTCCCCTCTACCCCATCCTCACTTCCTCTCCTCCTCTACTTCCATGAGATCCCAATGATGTAACCATACCAAAACTCATATTAGTAGATAGACCAGTCATTAGATGATATCCTTTAGACCACAACGATATATTGTTCTTTTCAGATTGAAACTCAAAACTCTTTCCTAATATTCTTTCGACTCTTCTTATAGACATACATATATTTTGAGTTTTCTCCATTTAGTTTCAGATGTTAGGAGAGATGGTTCCAGTGAACTAGTGCAACCTCATACCACTAGTTCCATAGACTCTGTATCCATTCATTATGTACATATCTCTCTCAGATCACCTCTCCATCTTTGGAGTTAGATTTCTAAGCTTTAGATTGGACTTCTATTCTCTCTTATTTCCTACTTAATAATTTTATATCATAGTCACTGTATCTCTCCCACTTTGTATAGACATGATTGTACCTAAGAATCCAACTAACATAATTCAATGGTCATTTATTAGACATTGATATGTTTATCTTATCTTATATTATCTATAGCTTCCCCTTCATCCTACCTCACCCTTACCCTTGGTTCCTTCCTCCTATCCTTCATTCTCGCTGCTCCCCCTACCCTACCCATCTACCCTTCACATATTCTCACCTCCTCCCCCTTTTCCCCTCTTACCCCACCCCCATATTCCCACCTCTCTTGGTCTCATCTATCTACCTCTCTTCTCCCCCCTCTCCCTATTCCTCTCATGCCCATTACCCATCCACATTCCCTTGGTTATCACCTCCTCTCCCAAACCTTTGATGAATTTTTCCTTCCTTTCCTTCATGCCCACCACTCCCCCTCCCCCTTGGATCCTCTCTCCTTTCACTTTTCCAACCTTCACATATTCTACCTCCTCCCTCTTTACCCCTCTCATCCCACCCATCCATTCTTTCCTCAGCCAATCTCACTTATCTCCCTCTCTTCTCCATATCTCCCTCACATCCTCTCCT
>JZKD02S2098894.1:26719-37084 GCA_000966675.3 Picea glauca
CCCCTCATGCCCAACCACATCCTCCCTTCCCCTATGTCCCATATAACCCCTATCCCCTATACCCATTTGTACCTACCTCTTCTCAAACCCTAGACCCATTTACATATATGACCATACCTCCATTCAACTACTATTACCCTCTACACATAGGCATCCAAAGACATAAAAAATGCCTCAAAACACCACAAATTACCTCTTAAGGGCATCTTTGGCCTTTGAGAAAGAATTCATTTCATGTTAAGCCCCCAAATCTAGGCGTAACTAGAGGATATTTTTTCTCCTATGATCTGTATCATGGAAAACAATCCCATAAATGAGATATGGTTCTCCATAGAAAAATGAATAATGTTTTTTCCCTCATTTTTCTTATCTCACTCTCATTTGATGACTATAGTGCTTGACATACATGAGGTAATGTGTTTCAATGCATCATATTAAGTGTTAATTCCTTATGTACTTGTCATGAAAGTAGTGATCATTGATTGAGTTGGATAATGGATCATGATTCTCTAAATGTGTGATTTTGGCCTTGTTTCACCTTAGTGATCATCATGAAATTCTAGATAAGTGTTTTCACTCTTGTGTGCAGTTCTACTACTGGGGGGCTTTGATGGGGGTAGTTTTACCATATTTTGACCCATACATAAATTTCTCGATCTTTCCCAATTCCATTGTCTCCTCTTTTGGTTTGGTTGTCGTATGTCACATATATAGGTGCATTGATCTAGGTGGATATTGGTGGCCACCCACCTATTCCACTGGCTCGAAAAATAGTTTTCCACATTGGCAGTTGTTCGACAGTTTTTCGGGTTCCAAACTTCTGGGGTTGTTTTGAGGCCCTAAACGAAGGTTTTTGGGGATTTGGGGTCCAAGGGTCTATCACAAGCACTTGTCTACACCAGTCTAAAATAGTTCTTCTCGATTATACCTTTCCAATGGTATATCGAGTGCCCCAAACAAAGATTGTATTCAAAAGTTACACCCCCAGGAAGTTGACGTATCAACTACCCCCATCAAGGCCCGCAAACCTTTTGGATTTTCATCTTCCAAGGTTAGGGTTTTGGATTTTACTTATGTTAAAAAATTCCTTTGGAGCCTCATTGTAACGATCATATTTTTTCGAATGAAAGTAGCCAGCACATCTCTTCTTAGAGATAAGATGCCACCATTATAGCGAGTCTTTCACTCCGTATTTTTACAGTCTTCGTACATTTTCGCTCATTAATAGAAAATTGTGTATTACTGCATCTTTGTGTTTATGGTTGCATCTATGATACATTTATGTTATATTATTGGATATCTAATATATCTCTATACATTTCTTTATTATATCTCCGCTCTCATTTCATGCCGAAAATAATCTGGATCAATGGTATTAGAGCAGGCTGCTCTTGATCATTTTTTTCAGCGCATGTCCCTGATGAGGTCTAAGTATAGCAAGTTGGGTATCGATATTGTCTCTCTTGAAGATAATCTCTCTCGCACGCCCAAGAATCCCTCCATGGCAGAAGAAAAAAAAACCGACGAAGCAGGTGATTCTATCAATATGTTGCTTGAGCAAGCTCTCACGCAACAGAGGGATGAAATGATGGATAATTTTTCCCACATCCTTCAATGTCTGGAAATAGAAATAGGTGCATATTCATCAAACAATCACTTTGGAAGCACCTCTCCTTTCAAGGTACAGGTTAATTTTCATAGTCCCATATTTGAAGATCAGATAGATGCAGATGCCCTAAACAAATGGTTAAATCTATTAGAATCTTATTTCTTTGTTCACCATTTTTCCGACAGGGAAAATATCACCTTTTCACTCCTTAAAGATCTCCCCCATGTCAAACATTGGTGGGAAAATTACTGGGAGAAAAGTTCCATAGAAGAGTCTGGAATATATGGGGCCAATCCCACTTGGGATTTTTTTGTGGATGCCCCTGGGAAGTTGACATATCAACTACCCCCATTGGGGCCCACAAACCTTTTGGATTTTCATCTTCTGGGGTTAGAGTTTTGGATTTTACTTATGTTAAAAAAGGCCTTTGGAGCCTCATTATAATGATCATATTTTTGTGAATGCGATTATCCATCACATATCAGAGATGAGTTTCCACCATTCTAGCAAGTCTTTCACTCTGTATTTTTACAGTCTTTGTTCATTTTCGCTGATTAATAGAAAATTGTGTATTATTGTATCTTTGTGTTTATGGTTGCATCTTTGATATATTTCTATTATATTATTAGATATCTGATATATCTCTGTACATTTCTTTATTATTTCTCCGCTCTCATTTTGTGCCAAAAATAATCTGGATCATTCATTCTTCATAATTGCATGAGAAGAAAGCTATTGATTTTTCGAGGTTGATGCAACTTGATAAAAAAAGGGGAACGAGAAAGATGATAAAACAAAAATACAAAGCAAATGAAAGAAAATAAATTAAAAAAAAAAAAGAACGAGAAATTCCTCCTTGCTCTTAGGCTATTATCCCAAGTCTTATGCAATGAATCCATACCTAAAATAGGACTAAATGAAGTAAAACAAAAGTTAAAATCTAGAAAAGGTTAAATGAATAAAGAAAAAGGTAATGGGGGGTTTGGAAAGACACAATCCTGAGGAAAGGCCAAGTCATTGCATAAGTGTTCCCTCATTACAAAGGTTCTCATGTGGATGAATATCTTGTAGAACATCACATGACTATGCAATACCACTTACAAAGTTAACCCCAAACCATACCTAAACTTGGCAAATTGTATGAATTTTATGAGTTATTGTGAAATTTGAAGATGATTCTTAACGTGATCTACCTAAAGGAATTTACATTTGACATGACTCACTTCTTATGTTGTATTGGACTTGTGTAAATACCTTTCAATTTATGGCTCATTAGATCTTAGGAAATTGAAAGGTGTCATAAAATCCCATGTTACCATGGAAAAGTCTATATTGGCCGTGAAATTGGACAATCACTACACGTGAACTTAAAAGAACATACAATAGATAAATTTACATATTGAACCTCCAAATGAACTCTCACTACATTAAATGAAGACCACAATTATACCCCACAATATAACTATTACAACAAAATGGAAGCGCATAACTAGTTAAGCAAGATCAAGTTAGCATTAATTATAAAACACATGCACATTCAAACTAAAAGCATGTAGGACATGGACTTAAAACATATGAAATTCTTTTTAGGAAGAATCATTTCAATTCGTGAATTACTTGTTTCACCATACATGTGTGTGTAGTACACTGAGCAAGCAATATGCGACTATTATTGCATTAATGGAAGAAATTGACATTGATGCATTGGTAGGGTTCAATGGTATCATATCTGAGAATAGATACTACAAACAAAATATAATTGGATACAAAAAAATAGCACATGATAAACACTATCCTGGCCAAACTTTGCTACAAGGCCTGAAGGCTAAACCCCTCCCCCAACATCACCTGAAGGTCCATCCTAGAGAGATAATTCTATGAATGTGTTGTACTGCACCAGGCTACGGGTCATGGTGGATATGGATGTCTAGGTCTGGATGATGTTTTATGCTATGGGAGGATGTTGGACAAGGGTGTAAGGCCTCCTCCTAGTAGGATGAGGACCTAGAAATGGATCATGCCTAGCATTTTCTCTATCATCCATGGACCCACTACCCACCCCACAAAATTCACTAATGTCAAAGTAGTTGAAATGGATACCTAAATAAAATGTTTCCCATAATTTTATAATGAAATACATGTGCACCCCACTATTATTGCAGGGGTTTGTCAAATACCATAAACCACCTATCCATCTAATTGTTTAAAAATGGTTGGTAGGTACACGAGTCCATACAAATGTCTCTCTTTGTGACTGGTGGATATAGTCTAGTTCTTAGTTCAATAAATAATGACATCAATTATTGTTTATAAATGTTGACATCTCTAACTTTGTTTTTATTTAGACCCATCCTATAATATTCATATTTATATCCTTGTAATCAAAATTGTGTGTTAATTGGCATTGGGTATTTGCAATAGAAGATGAAATGGTGTTTAGGGATGTGGCTAGTGATAGCCATGATGGATTTCTAGTATTTCTTAGGTATTTTATAAGGCTTCTTAAATACCTCAACCCTACCTCAAATTCATCTTTTATGTTTATCGGTTCTAGGTTTGAGTTTGGTGTGTATTCATCCCATGATGTTTGGTTTGGGTTTTCTCTGCGCCCCATGTTAATTATGTATAATGAAATTTAATAAAGGGAAAATTGATTTTTTATTTATTTTTATAATTTAAACAAATTATGAAATAAAAAAACTAACAAATTCAATCAAAATACTTACCTGTAAAAAATTGATGACCAAGTCAACAAAGTTTCGTAGTGATTTGTCAAGCACTCCTAAATTTCCTCAATAACTCTTAAAATGTGTGGTGTGGTATGTTGGTGAAATGGAATAGCTGTGGTATTTTAAAAGAAATTTCCCCAAAGAAATGCACATACATTTCTAGAGAATGCATGCATTCTTAATAATTCATACAAGGCACTGATTTAGCAACCTCTGTGGTGGTTCAAGGATTGCCGAAGGTTAAGGCTTATGAATGTGTGCAGATTTTTTAGAATGTGAGCACATTCCTAGGTACCCCATTGCCACTTTTGTGACCATCATCTTTGTGCAAGTTCCCTTGTTTCCTCATTGACAAAAACTTTAATTTTTTTTGAAATTAAAAATTTACCCTTCCTTTCCCTCTTTATTCACTACCCAAGGATTTATATTTCATCCATCAATTTTCTTCATAATGAATTTTATTGTAATTGCAATACTTTACTTTAAACCAATGTTTAAATGATGTTTATGTGAATAAACCAAATGAATCTTCTTTACAAATCATAAACTCCTACAATTAGGGGGTCAAAACTTGAGACAATACATGCTCCCCCTTCTTGGTTGTAAGGGGAGGATGGCCCAATTGAAATAGATGTGCCCAATTGATGACACATATTTTTAATACATGGTTTTCATTTTGTGCCCTTGGTTGTGTTGAGGTAAAGAGTTTCAAGAAAACATGTCAAATTCGTCATGGGGGCATAAAAACCAAATTGAGTAGAAAGTGTTATAAACTCCATTAGGTGTGTTTGGGTCAGGATTATGTGATCACACTATCGACATGATCCTAGGGTAGAGTTTTCAAATTTGATCCCTTAATGAAAAATGTGCATTTCCTCTTACTAAGGAAAATCATAGTTTTGGGAATTGTGAAATAACAAATCTTTCCGAAATGGTACTCATGAAAGAGGGGTTTCTCTTGTATTATTCCATTTCCATGAGTCCATTGGAATTTATGGTTCATTGATTAAAGTCTTAGTTTTCATTTTATGGTGAGTTGCAACTCACTTCTCAAAGGAATTTAAGGACGCATGGTGAATTGGCCTTGGGGTTATAAAAACCAAATTGAGTAAAAACATTGAGTGTTGTAAGCTTCAATAGGTGTGTTTGGGTAAGTTTGACATGAACATGTTTTATGTATTCTCCCATGGAGGATTTTTCAAAATTGGACCCCTTAAAATTTGTGTTGCCTCTTACTAAGCAAAACCCTAGTTTCAAGAATTTCCAAATAAAAAGTCTTTGGACCATGGCACTCATTAGAGAGGGGCATCCCTGGTAGTAATTTGATGTTAGGATACCTATATAATTGATGGTTCATTGATCAAAGTACTAGTTAGATTGTTTTATCGAGAGTTGCAACTCACTTCCTAGATCCATTAAAGGACACATAGTGAATTGGTCATTGTTAGGGACCTAACCTATCTAACCCTCAAGTAGGTAGAATAATAGTAGAATAATATGTTTTCTATACAATTAGGGTAGGCACAAGTAAATAAGGCCTATATAATAATGTGAAGAAGTCAAATGTAAGAAGACTTAATAGAAGCTTCTGCTTCTAGAAAGATCTACCTCTAGAATGTTCTTTGGAAGATAGAATTAGTATAAATAAAAGTATAAGGCATGAGAAAGTTTTTTCTTGAGAATTATTGTAATATAGTTCTTCTCTGTTGGAGGTTTCCCCCTTAAAGAGGCAAGTGAACTTGGCTTTCTATCAATAAAGATATCATTTTTGGTGTTGTGGTTCTCTATCTTTTGTTATTCCATTGGTATTTGCTACAATATTTATGTTTATGCTTATTATAATACATCGAGTATATAACAAGTGATATTAGAGCAATTTCCTCTGCATAAATTGTGGGGAATGTTTTTTAACATAGTGACGGGTACTTCTGATTTTTTTAAAGCATGGAGATTTGTTGTTTAGTGGGTAAAATTACGATCGGGGAAGACTACACACAGGAAATACAAATGGTTTCATGGGGTTACTCGAAACAAATGTTTCACCTTATTGGAAACCTTTTTAACCCTTGTTGGTACCCCTTCATGTAGTACACATCAAATAAAATATGTACTTGACCATCACTCCCATGTACCATCAGGTATATTGGGAGTCCTCCAGGTCTCCTAAAACTAGCTATAGATCAATGGATCGATCACGTGACTGCTATAGTAACACTGAGAAAAACACTTGGGAAGATACTCTCTAGTACCTATGTAACCGAGTAGTATGAATAAGGGTACGATCGAGCCTCCTTAGTTTCTACCCTGAGATGTTGGGTCGAATACTATTGTTCGACCCCACACATATATCAAAGAGTTATAGCATAGATCAAACCCTTTTCTGTAGGAACCCTAAAATCCCTAATCCTTGGGAATGGAACATAACATAAAAGGAACATAAGAGATATATTGTCATGCAACCTTGCCTCTTTCATTTTGGTTGTGAACTTCCTACACAAATTTTCATGTTAACAATTTGGGAAATTAGTCACTACATTATTCTTTAGGCTAGAGTATAAATCTACATGAGTATATTGGTCATGTTGACACTTATTCAAGGACCTATCCCATTGGATTCCTCTCTTCGACCTCATCGTTGTGGTACCTATAATTTTTAGGACCTTTTTTTACATGGACCCGACCCCCTTCCCATTACCCTTATTTGGGACCTATCCCATTGGATTCCCCTTTTCGCCTTGATCAATGTGGTATCTATTACTTGTGATATTTTTTTTTGTGGTACCATCCACCCTTCCCAACACCCTTGTTTGCAATCTATCCCATTCGATTCCTCTTTTTTCCCCATCCTCTATGATACCCCTCCCTTATAACATTTTTTTTCTCTGTGGACCCGCCTTCCCATTTTTTCCTCTACCCAAATGGAAAACACCCACAAGACAGAACTTAATTTCTTGATTTCAAATTACATCCAGAACAAGAAGGCCATCAATACCCTCAATTCCAACATTAGCAAGATCAATTTCTCCATTCAAACCCTCCAGGACCAATGTGCCACCCACAAAGACATCAAAGACATCAAATGAAAAATCAACTAATTGAAGAGATGCTCCCTGAAGAATACCTCTTATGAGAAACCTTCCTATCATGAAGACACCAACTCTTCCTATTTCCAAGGCCTGCATTCAATTTCTCTTCATCACAACCTACACCTTCCCATAATTGAGGTGAAAAAGTTTGATGGATCGGATCCCACGAGCTAGGTCACTCAGATGGAACATTATTGCTCCTTGCATGACATTACTAATGAGTTGGCCAAAACATTTTACAGTATCCTTTATCTGGATCCAAAACACTAGCAATGGTGGAAATGATATAGAAATGCACACCAAGAGTATGTTGCTTGGATATAGTTTGTTGCAGAGGTTTATGAATGCTTTGACATAGACACCCAACATTTAGTTCGTTTGACCAAGTTGAAACAATATGACAGAGTGGAAGACTTTATTGCTTCCTTTGAGAACTTGGCTTTCAGAATGGAGGGCATGCCAGATGCCTTCTTCTAGGCATGCTTTGTCATTTTCCTAAAGAATGAAATCCATTCCCATGTCCTAATTGCTCACCCCTAGACTTGGTTGGAAGCTACTCAATGAGAAAAGGAAGAACAATAGATTGTCTCCTCCGAAACTATAAAACCATCCTTTCTTCCTTGCCCTAAACCCACCAATTATGCCCCTCCTGCCACTACCTTCAAGATACAAAAATTAAACCAGGAAGAAATGGTTAAACGCCAACTCAAGGGTCTTTTCTATAATTATGACGACATGTTCTCTACACATGTCTCAATTTTAGGACATGTGTCATGCATAGAAAAAGATTCGAGGGCAAGTTTTCTCATGCAAGTTGGAGTTGTGAGGTGTTGTGGTGTGCACTTGAGGGTTGTTTTTACCTACTAACATTATTTAAAGAGGTCTCCACCCCCTCCATTTCACCCACCCTAGTAATTAATGGTAATATTTAATGGTAATATTAAATTCTAAAGCAATTAATTGTAATGTTAAAAATTTAAGTAAAAGTGACATTCTCCTTTATCTTTCATTTTCATCCTTTTATGTAAATTTTTAACATTACCATTAACTTTTGCACGATGTTTGAGAGTGGTTCCAACCTCATTGGAGTTCATATGGAGAAAGTAGAATTTTATGTCGCATTCAAAATTCAACACACTTAACAGTTTTCAGGATTTCAAGATTGGCAGGATTGCAATGTTTCACTGAATTCTATCATGTATTAGATTATGGAACTAGAATTTAATCAAGAGCACCAAGCCCTTTATTTACCTCGATGTTGGTGGCATTGATTCTTGAAGTCTTCTGTCATGACCCTAATAAAAATGTACCCTTCACTCAAGTATAAACTCTTTTGTTGAACTCTTCTCTTTGTCATTGTGTCAAGTGACTTAGTGGTGTATGTGCACACCAACCTCCATCTTATTTACAGGCAGAGAGAAGAGTAGTTGATGGGAAAGACAAAGATGTGGGATGTGTTTCTTGATGATATGAGTTTGGACAACATTGTTGAGTTGGCATTAGCCAACTTGGATCTTAAGGAACCAATGCTAGAGTCGATCACTTTTGATGATGGTGATCCTCTTGATGGATCATCCTCCACACCAACAAATGCATAGATTGCATTGGATATAGAGGAGGAGGAGGATGGAGGATAAAGCAGTGGTAGTGATGTTGATCTTGATAATTATGACATGTAGGACTCCTGATAGTGATGACTCATGAGCTATGAGATTCTTCCATCTATTGTTCTAGTATCTATCCTATGACTATTTTGTATTTGTCATTGGCATTCCCATCTATAGTATCAATGACTCACTCAATATCTAAGTACATTCTAATACATTTTGATTTTGATAACTTAATGAGATCGAGAATATTGCATCTTATGGTTATAATTTCTTGTTCATTGTTTGTCATTTGGTCATCATTGATGTTACAATATATTATGTTGTATCATGTAGGTCTTCTAATTTCTAACAAAATATGAATATTTATATCTCTATTTCATTATATGTGTAATTTTCATCGTCGTGTCATAAGACTATATTTCGTTATATGTGTAATTTTCATCGTCGTGTCAGAAGCTTATATTTCGGTGTTTTCTAAGTGATCTTTATCCTATCGAAAAGTAATGCCCCTCCTAATAATCTCATTTGTAATGTTTCATTGTCACTAATTAATAAGTTGTAACCGCTTTCAACAAGGGCGGTCATTCGAGGATCTACGTCTCCATCTTTTTATGTAACCACGTGGACACATATTGTGAGGAAGAGAAACCTCGACTTGGCTCAAAGGGTTGCCTTACAACGAATGCTCTCAGAATTTTCCTGATAGCCTGCACGCCATTATATATAACAACAAACAGCCCTCAAACCTCAATACAGATCAGTAGTTGCTACTCTTCTACATTAATTACTTAGTTCATCTTTTCATTATCTCGCTGTTCCCGAAGTCTATATAATTAGGGTTTGTTCGCATACATAGTAACCGTTATTATATTGCAATGGCCGCTGTAAATGCATCATTAATGGCCATGAAGGGAACATCCTTCCTACAATGGAGGCCAGCAGAGAGGTCAACAGGGTTGGGTAAAATCAGGAATACCGTTATGTCAGTCTCCAGGAGCCTTCGAGTGAAGTGTATGGCAGAGGTAACTATAAGTAATTTCTTTCATGAATACTATTTTTTACAAGGTTATTGTTTCTGTATATACACGATTTAAATGTTATGGAATTGACAATATCGCCTGTGTTCTTCAATTTAATTTTCAGGCAGATCCGCAGCCAAAGGAACCTGTCACGCCCTCCATTCAGTCTACAATCGGCATTCCTCCTCCTCCTCCTCCTCCTGCCCCTAAAAAGGTAAGCGAGTTCGTCCTCATTTTTACATACAGTAAACGAGCAAGCATTCATATGATCATTTACTGAAATAAAATCGCTGCTTTAACGCAGGTTAGCAC
>JZKD02S2098905.1:0-11514 GCA_000966675.3 Picea glauca
GTTTTGACAAAATTGCACAAATTTGGACCACTTTGGAAGAAGATTAAAAGGTCCAATAGTTAGACCAACAAGAGGAGAAAATCAATGTTGTCATGCAGGAATTGAAGCAGTGACAAAAAACCATGAGAATTACTGAGCGCTTGAAGGGCACGTAGGAGATGAAGACCTTGCAGACAGAGTTAAACATTACGCAAATTAATAAGCAAGCAAGACAGGCCCAGTTGGAGCCCCTCCAGGAACAAGCAGCATAGATAATTCTGGAGCTGGAGGAAGAGAAGACAAGGATGGCGCAGGCACATTCAGAGAGAACAACATTTCTACAAGAACAAATAACAACACAAATGGTAGAGGCGCTAACAGATAAAGTTGCGTAGGTGAAAGAAAAAGGGAAGGAACTAGCAGAAAATTTCCACAACTTGGAGAAGGATGTATAGGGAGTGTGCACCACCTGAGTGGATCGGGACGAGCCACATGTCAGGGTTGGGGGCCTGTTGGCGTAGGCCTATTTTAGTAAGAAGGATCTATTTTGGGCGTAGACCTAATTTTGAGGAAAAGATTTATTTTTGGAGTGCGTGCCTTAGAAGGCAAAAAAGCAGTAGCATGCAAGAGGAAAAGCAACGTGGCACACATGCAAACATGCCTAACCATGCTAGGGTTAGGGTTTTTGGAAAATATTGTAATGGATATAAGCTAGTAGGATAGTATAAATAAAGACCTAGGAGGTCTAGGTTAAGAGTTTTTGGTTCATTAGATGTTGTTCGTTGGTTCGGAAGCTATTGATTGTAATGAATTTTGTTATGGTTCTTGTGGTATAGTGGAATAAGCTAGTTTTTTAGGGTTAGGTCGCATGCTGAGGAATGTAATGTGATATAGTCAACCTCTTAGAGGGTACTTACCCTCATTTTGATTGTAATATTGAAGATGTAATGCACGTAGTGCAGATTTTGCAGCAGAATAAGTAAAAGAACATAGAAGCCAGATCTTTGTGGACGTAGCCCTAAGAGGGGGTGAGCCGCGGTAAAATATTGTGTTCTATGTGTTTTTTAATGAATTTTTTTACTATTATGTTAATCATTAGCTNTGTGCATAAGAAAATTCTCATAGCACAACCACTGATAGCATAGGCAGGTAAGGAAATATATCAGCTGAATCAAATCATTCCCTTAATATCATGAAAACAACATCTTCACACTCTGCCATAACAGAAATGAATGTTCTGTTTTTCTTTCTTTTTTTAAAATCCAAAGAATGTTGCCTCATTCTCAAGAATGTTGCCTCTAATTTCTAATTTTAGATTTCAAAACCCTAAAGCCTTCTAACATTTCTAATTTTCTAACATTTTTATATGATTTCAAACTCACACACACGTAGGGCAAAAAATATTTTAATTTTTTTTTAGTTTTATATTAATTATGGTTAAAATATTTAATTTAAGTATATTTATAGAATTAGTGTAATATATAATATATATAAATTGGTAAAATAGTATTTAATATTAAAATACAGTAGTAAACAATATGTAAATATTATTAAATAATTTCCGCATTCAATATTAATGTGTCAAAAGTTATTAGTTAGTTTAAATAAATTAAAATAAAGCTAGATTAAACTTGCAAAGTTTCCTCATTTTTTTTTAATGTAAAGTATGAAATTTTAAATATTTTATATCAAAAATCTTTTTTAGAAAATTTTGGTAAATCAATTGAGAATATAATGTTATTGGTGAGGAAATGGAAACATTAAAAAAATTAAAAACTATATATTGGAAGTGTAAAATTTTAGTTAATTTTTCAAATACTAAATATTTAGAGGTGATTTTATTATTAAAAAAAATTGTCGGTCATTTCTCGGTCAGCTACTTATAGGTCAACGGATCGACCCCCGGGCAGAAAATTCTTGACAAAATTTCACACTCAGGAAAATTTCACACTCAGGTAAATGAGTTGATGTCAAACACCTGGTAGAATCTATCAAGCAGGGGACATTGATGTATTCCCACTATCAATAGCGAGGGAACCTGCCCCTGATGAATGCAAGCCCCAAGGTACTAAATATGACTCTAGATCCCTATCCCAAAGCAAGATGTGTTGAAGTCAATAGGAAAAGATCTGTTGGAAGGAAGGCATTAGGGCATCCTCCATCATCTAGCACGAGGGGTAGCAAAAGGCCAAAGATTTGGAAGGACTCTGACGAATAGATTGTAAGGACCACACCGAGGTACGACTCTGGCATGCACCAGATGGAATAGTACNTGAGCCCGAAAAAGTGTAAAACAATACCAAGGAGAACTCTTCTAGATAAAGTTGACTATAGTATTCATTTTTCGTAATTAGTCCATTCGGTCCGAAAAAGGGGTAAACTTGCACCGAAAAGACATCCTTTGAAATCCATTTAACGAGTGTGAAAGAAAACAAGTTCACTCGACAATCTTTTCATTTTTAAGGAGTCTGAAAAGAGCTTAACTGAGACTCTATAATGGGCGGAGTCTTGTAGGTAATAACCATAAGAAGATTGAGTAAGAAAAATGAATTTAGAACGCAAAGTTGCGGTGGGGCTAAAATAGGACTCCCAAGCCTAAAGGAACACTTGCAACATGAACACCAGAATACAAAAGGATTCTAGACTAGAGCGCCCATGGAAGGTAGGCTCCACCATCAACAAAACGACATTCTTAAGCAGATGAGAAGGTTTTGTCGCTTGTTAATGGGGTTGACCCTAGGGTAAAGCGGAAATGGTAACCGATAATGCAAAAAGTTCAGGTGGATGCAACCTATCCTAAATGCCAATTACGAAAACACCACTTGCCCAGAGTCTTGAGAAAGACTCGGTCAATCGATGAAAAGGRACCAAAAATATCCAAAGTATAGCTTTAAGACCTGCAATGATGACCACAAAACTACAAGGGGCTTTCCATTAGTTAATTTTTTTGGAAAAAATAACAAACTATAGAAAGTGGGTTTCAAAAATTTATATAAAATAGGGCTATTTTACCAATTTACCAATTCATTTTTACTATTTCACCCAAAAATTATCCAAATTTGACAAAACCCTTGAAAATTCCTTTGAAGATTCCTGGAGCTTGGAGCAACGAAAACCACAATCGCTTGGATCAAGTAAGTGGTCATCCCATTCTCTTCATTTTCATCCTTTTAATTTCAAATTTTCATGAAAATTCGAGGGTTAGCCCTCCCTTTTTGCTCACGTATCTGCACGTCTGTGGGTTGCCTCAGAGTGAGGCGTGGATGTTCGTGCTTGGTAGAAACAATAGGCACATATATCTGCATATGTTATCAAATAAAGTCACGGATGTCCAGATTTAATTTGAAAAAATAAAGAACTAACTCCTTTTCCTTTGAGGATTTTTTCCAATGGAGGCAATGTGAACCCGAAGAGGTTGATCGGGCAGTATTTGATGATGGTGATTCCAAACAAGTGCTACAAGAATGTGGCATGTACAAATTATTTCAAATTGGTGGTATGAGAGCCCAAAAGGGATTGTTAAATCTCTTGATTGACTATTGGCACCCACATGCAGAACCATTCATGCTTGGGGGGGAATAATTGACAATCATTGTCGAAGACATATACTTCATCATAGGTTTGCCCCGCTGAGGGGAAGTACCAAACTTCCAAGCCTGTGGGGGAGGTGGTCGAACCGTCAATGATGATATCAATGAATACAATGACAATGGCACAGAGAAAAGTTGTTCCCATGTGCCTATCGAACACATCACCAATCCGAGTCTTCAAGTTATCTTATACACCATGGTCTACATTGTGGAATCCAACTCCTTGCACTTGGATTCTCGGGCCCAAATGCAACACGGGGTTGAGTGCTTGAGGGTGCTTGAGGTAGACCATGTTTGACTGGTGATCTAGGTGGATATCGGTGGCCACCCACCTTTTCCAACTGGCTCAAAACAGTTTTCTGGCAATTTTGGCAATTTACTATTTTTAGCAGTTTTTACTTTCGGGGCCATTTTGAGGGCCTAAATGAAGGTTTTTCAGGATCAACCCAACTCAATAATATTTGAAGGAATTATTAAGGCCCCAAAATGAAACTCCTTGACAATACCTTTCCAATGGGCTATCATACGCCTAAAACGGAGATCGTATGCAAAAGTTACGACCCTGGGAAGTTAATGTACTAACTTACCCAAACGGGGCCCACATGAATTTTGGAACTTCATCTCCTAGGGTTAGGTTTTTGGATGTCTAGGGTTTTTGGCAATCCTGTTTATTGTAAAAAGGCCTTCAGAGCCTCATTGTAATCATCTTCTTGCGAATGAGCGCATCCGTCACATCTCTTCTCAGAGATAAGCCGCCACCATTCCAGCAAGCTTGTTTCAGCTTATTTCATTATTGAATAGAAAATCAGTTTTATTGTATCTCTGTTATTTTGTGTTAAACACCTATTAATAATCTATATTCATTTCGTTCTTCTCATAAAATCCGGATCAACTGGAGTACAACCATGTTAACTTGCATGAAATCTCAGCTTATGGACTGCAAGTCGAGAAAGAACAAGAACTTTGGATTTGGTAGCATCCTTTGCACGTTTTTCTTTGAGAGGGTGCCCATGATGAGCCCCATGACTCATATTCGAGGACACTTATGAGCATGGCCTGCCATGGTCCGATGGACCAAGTTGTTGGCCCATCTAGGAGGAGGGAAGATGTCTACCCCATTTGATGATGACTTCTTTTCCTGGTGGGAGCACCATGTCCCATTCATTGAGGATTATCCATATGCTGGGATCGATTATACCCACAATAATGACGTCATCATTCCTCCCGGTGATGAGCTTGAGGATATAGGTAATCTTCATTTTATGTTATTTAATTTTTATTTTTTTATTATATACTATATGTACAAAAGAAAGCATTCTAACGTTTTGGTGAGATCCATAGTATTAATATGCGCTTCTTTAAATTTGTAGACAAAACATCGGTGATATCAATAGGCGTTCCACGACACATTCGTCAGGGCAGAGAGGAGGTCGAGCCCAGTGAGGATGCAACGAGGACTCTACGGAGCGTGGGCATGAACTTGGAGCCCCTAACACATTCCATCCCCATGGCTACTATAGATTACTTGCATGTAGGGATGCAGTGTCACATAGTAGGAGTACCTCAGATATGGGTCTGTATGTTCTGATGTCTAGCGAACATTGTTCTTTGTTATGACAGGGTTCATTGGCCTCAGGCCTAGACTATTACGTGTCGAGAGCACCAGTTTATATTGATATAGATTCGAGGCTAGTAGCCCAAGATTTTGTATTATGGACCTCATTTTGGACATATATATATGCGTTATTTTTTTATTTTTACTTGCAAATGTGAAATATTTACATGCGTGAAATGTGTGCTTATGTGATTAATGAGACAAATGTCAATCTAAAATATAATTAGCATAGGCATCAACTACTATATTAGCACGCCTAGGAACATGCTCATAAGTAATGAATTCAAACAATCATTCCAAAAGATGTACCCTAAGGAAACTACGCAACATGATTGAATCATGGATCCGGTATAAACCATTCAATTGCGAAACCACCAACTAAGAATCTCGTAAAAGCTCAATAATGACACTGTATTCGACAACATTGTTGGTAATTGCTCCGAGAAACACACCTCTAGCAGAAACTAGATGGCTAGTAGGCGAATAAATCACCCAAATTGCGGAAGCCAAGTTCCGAGAATGGAAACTGGCACCGTCCACATATCCAATATAAACTAACGATTCCTTGGGCATCTTCCACACAACAGAAGCACACAATCACTAACACGCAAATACACAAAACTGCTAAGTAAAGCTATGTACAAAAATAAACAATATTTACAAAAAGACTAGTACTCGAGTCATGAGTCTCAAGCATAGTATTTTTTAAGGTAGAGCCCATGTCTAGGCTTCAACAACGCATTCCCTTCAAAATATACTAGCTCATAAGATCCCTTCTTCAACTCTCATCGCATGATATATGGACTGTACAATCCCCTTATTCAATCCTACGGGCCTGACAATCCGCTTCTTCAATTTAGTTCCTGAGCTAACCAGTACATGTACAGGTTTCTTGTTGCAGTCCAGTACCGTAAGGTATGATTCATAGTTTCCTCTGTGAAGGAATAATCCCCAAAAGATGTCCCATTCGCACTATCTCCACAAATATATATATATATATGCTTGTGTCCTTTAAGACACTTGGCACCCAAGGGACTCCCTTGTCCTTACTTCAGAGCTTAGGATATATATTTATATCCATTACTTTAGCTTTAAGGAATACTAATATAATATTCCATTGGGATTAAGCCCCCTAGCTTAGCCCCTTCCTAGACTCTTAGCCCCCCCCTTTCCCTTTCTAGTGGAGTTTATTCCCCCATACTCTTTTACATGGTGGTTTATAGCAGTGGTGTGTTTTCATTAATAATATGAGAGTTTACATATTACAATAATAGGCTCATTGGTCTTTAGCATCTAGGCTCTCTGGCCTAATAATCACATAAGGCTTATGGCCTATAACAACCTGGCTCACCAGCCAATGAAACATTTTTACATTTACAACTGGGAATCGATCTGGGTATTACGACACTGGCACTTCTGGCCCAAAATATCCTGGCTCACCAGCCTATAAGTTCATTTACATTTATATGTACAGTTGGAGTTCGGACTAGGGGTATCACAGCTATGGGAAACCAGATAACAATAAAAGAATGGTTTTAATTAGCAGAAGTTTTGTGTTATGTGTATTCCACATGTATTGTTCCCTCACTGGAGGCTAAGCACGTTACTAAAATGGTATCAGAGCTGATAAAGAGAAAGTTTTAGCTAATGTATCCCAACCATGGTGGTTGGGTACATTACAAAACCTGTGAAATCGTATGTTGTACAACAGCAATCGAAAATCCTTGAGAGCATAAATAAACATGTACGATCGCGTGAAAGTTGAATGGAAGTTGAATGCTAAGAGAGTGTCAATTAGCGTTGCCGATGAAAATATGAAGCATGGATCTGCAACACAACGCTGCAATAATGCAACACAAGATCATATACTCGTTTGATTTCAAATGCTAAAACTAGAGAGCAAATTGATCTCAAAAAATCCAAACCAAACAAAATCGAAGAGCGATGAACCCAAATCCAAGCATTGATCGAAATTTCTCTGATACCAATGATTTGGGAAAATCCCACTCAAGCAGAGTTCAACATTAGAGGTACGAAATACAAATACAAAACTATGATTGTCTTTTATTAATAAAAAACCAAGCTTATATAGCTATACATCCATAAAAATGACTTGAACCAATATGGAGATAAGCTCCTACAAAGTAGAAACTGAACATAATAATAGAGATGTGACTTCAACCACTATGGAGACAAGCTCCTAAAAACTAAAATCTAAAAATAATAATAGAGATAGATGGAGAGATTCTCTCAACTACGCCATGAGATCTCGACAATAATAGCAACAATAATACTCACACAATAACAGGAAGGTTCACACCAAATAATGCATAAGTATTAAGATCCCTATCATCCATGGAGTTGGTTKCCTTGGGATTCATACATGCGGATTGGTAGCATGCATTTTKTGGACCACTTGCTACTTTTGGAGGTTGGTTATGAAACATTCTCCTACTAGGAATATTATATCATTTTAACTATCATGAACCTTGGAGGTYKCACTTTGTGAGATCTTATAGGTGGACCCTTGAGCACATCTTCTTTAATTATATTTTGCAGGCATCCATTTTGRAGGGTACATTCTATGTGGACCTTTTGCATGGTGACATCCCTATTTTTAATTGTATGTCCTCTCTTGTAAACGTTTGATGAAGTCTCTTTCCTTTTTTTGGATGAGGGCGATTTCTCCTTGAGAGGCTTGTGTCCACTTATTGTGATATAGTCAACCATGGATAGAGAAAAGATCTAACTCCTCCAATTTTATATTATTTCTTTGATTTGTCATGGAGTTAGCAAAAATATATATTTATTATATGAGAGAAAATAATCACTCTATAAAGAGGAATTTTCTCTCCATTGTAAGGTTTGGTTAAGACTTTGGGGGATTGAGGAGCTCTCCCCTTGGATTTCATTTGTACATATTATGCTTGGAGCCTTATGGAGGATTGGAGGCATAGCATATTTTATTGTGAGGCTTTATGATTCTAATGTTTTCATATACTGATTTCTATTGTAGGAAATGCTTGTATTGTTTAGGTGCAAGCCTTGTAATGAACCATGTTTCATTTAACCCCTCTTATTATTTTGTTGTTGTATGTAGCTTACACCTAATAAACCTAGTTGTTGCTAGCATGATACGACATCACCTTCATAGTAACATTTTGAATAGTACACCTAGCTTTCCAAGGACATTTTTTTGCGATAGATTTCAGCAAGTTAAGGCTGCTTCGTGACATCCATATCAGCCCTTATTTCCTTACATCTTCATAAAATCTCTCTCTCTCTCTCTCTCTCTCTCTCTCTCTCTCTCTCTCTCTCTCTCTCTCTCTCTCTCTCTCTTTGATCCATGCTTCCTTGACTCCATTTACCCAAGGTGTGATTAGGCACTTGGTCTTGGGGTTTTCTTTCATTTTCCATGCTCTTCCATTTATACTACTACCATTCATTTTTCTTAGGCTAACTTTTCAATATATCACTGTGTGCCTCCATTCAATAGCCTTAGCGATCATGTCCTTAGGAAAGCCTCCCTTGAGTTGGAGAAGAGACAACCAAAAGTGAGGGAAACCCCCCTAAGTTGGAGAAAAGCCAACCAAAAGTGAAAGAAAGAGCTATTGTGGTCCTAAGCTGAACAAGAATAGCCCTTTGATGCTTGGCACTTTACTTCATGTTGAGCTGCTAGATTTTTTTGTAACACATATTATTCATGTAGTCAAACTACCTTTAATATGCAAAGCACCATGTTTTGTTTTAAGCTAATTAGGAAGCATGTTGTCAAGTCCTTCCACCTATGGTAGTATGTCCTATTATAGCGAGTTCAAATAATTTTTTAGTTTTTTCCATGACACCAGTACTAGTACACTATTGATGTCAAATTCMTAAACAACCTATAGAACCTATATGAAACCCACTTAGGAGTCAGGACCACTTCAAACTAGTTKCTAGTCCACATATCATAGAGCTAAAAAAAGTGGCTTAAAGTTTGTTACTTGGTACAAAATTACTGGGTGCCTTTAACAGTTGATAAGATCAACCACCTGGTGCACTATTCCAATGATTTGTCATGTGCAATTCAGTGATAGAAACTCATTAACCACTAGAGAAACCCATGACTCATTCAAACCCACTTCATCGGTTTTCATCCATATAAATGAATTTATAGTATTTAAATCTGACAGCTGGTAGGTCCTCCTATAGTAGTAGGCACTACTATGATAAGTTCATCTACTTTACCTATGGTTGAAACTGTGACTATTGAAAGTGAACTAAATTTCCATTTAGTTCATGTAAACTACAGTAAAATTAGTTACTTTGTACATAAGATAAGATAATTTTATTAATGTCCAACAAATGACCATAAATAAGATAAGATAATTTTATTAATGTCCAACAAGTGACCATAAATAGATCAATGACTGCTACGCACAATAGTGTGAGATACAAAAGACTGCAGTGAGATACAAAGTGGGAGTGCAAAGGCAGCTCCTAGAAAAACATGATATAAGCAAAACTAGCCTAAACTGTAAAAGACCTAAAATGTACAGTATTTCTGAATCCTTGAATAATCTTCGCAACCTCGCCATCACTAACAACAGATCAGATCAATACTCTATTTCGCCACTTCTGAGATTTGCAAGGTCCACTTTATCAATGTCAAATGACAACTCATTGGCCCACTAAACCAAATGATGTAAACATTAAAACCTACAGGTATTTTTTGCCTAAAATTCCACCAAACAGTTCAATCCATGGTCCACATAAACTTTCAAAAGGGAATCCTTAATACATATATGCAATATATGTTTCATTAAATCATCAAACTGGCTGCAAAAAATGTTCTAGTATGACATAAATAGTCTAATTCGTAGGGATTCAAGACTAATTTCCAATTAGAATGAAAGCTTATTATGATTGTAAGATCAACACTTTTCAAGTATAAATCTCTATGAGAAAAGAGCAACTGAAACTGCCATTCGGGGTACAAATAGATCTGCTAGGAAACTTGCCCAGAAATCACTATTAGAGCATCATACATGAATGTTGTGCATAAGAAAATTCTCACAGCACAACCACTGATAGCATAGGCAGGTAAGAAGATATATCAGTTGAATCAAATCATTCTCTTAATATCATGAAAATAGCATCTTCACACTCTGCCATAACATAAATTAATGTTCTATTTTATTTTTTATTTTTAAAATCCAAAGAATGTTGCCTCATTCTCAAGAGTTGACTCGGTTTTTGTAAATGCCTAGACCCGAGATCGATGGCACTCTAGAGAACTTTGTTGGAAGCAATAAAAGAGATCTTCTACAAAGGATCTTAAAATTTAAAGACTTTTGAAAGTAGCAACAAGACTTCAGAATTCTTGTTGTTGCTTTCAATGTGGCACGCATGCAAACATGCCTAACCATGCTAGGGTTAGGGTTTTTGGAAAATATTGTAACAATTATAAGCTAGTAGGATAGTATAAATAAAGACTTAGGAGGTCTAGGTTAAGAGTTGTTGGTTCATTAGATGTTGTTCATTGGTTCGAAAGCTATTGATTG
This sequence comes from Picea glauca, assembly GCA_000966675.3. NCBI lineage: Eukaryota > Viridiplantae > Streptophyta > Pinopsida > Pinales > Pinaceae > Picea > Picea glauca. Next base: position 10,731 of record JZKD02S2098905.1, read on the forward strand.
TAATGAATTTTATTATGGTTCTTGTGGTAGAGTGGAATAAGCTAGATTTTTAGGGTTAGGTCACAGGTTGAGGAGCCTGGTGTGATCTAGTCAGCCTCCCAGAGGATACTTACCCTCATTTTGATTGTAATACAGAAGATGTAATGCATGTAGTGCAGATTTTGCATCAGAATAAATAAAAGAACATAGAAGCTAGATCTTTGTGGATGTAGCCCTAGGAGGGGGTGAACCACAGTAAAATAATGTGTTCTATGTGATTTTTAATGAATGCGTTTACTATTATGTTTATCATTAGCTCAAGAATGAATGGTTGAAACTAGTTATAACAACATGCATGCATAGGTTTAAAGATGAGTGAATCATAGAAGTAGATGAATGATTAATGATGATGTTGTATGAGGAGAAGAATCTAAACACAATCCCCACTCATTCCTAGACTGCAAACACCTGAGTATTGCAGTCCCCCATAAATCTATCTTGGGTGAGACTGTGTTGTGCACTTTGTGCACGGCGTTGCCTTCTGGTTTACCAAGAGGGCCAATAGTTTTGAGGGTTTTGTTGGAAACCTATATGAGATCAGAACCTGGGTCAACCCAAGTAACCAACATGCACTATTCCAAAGAGTTGACATGTCCAATTCAGTGATAGCAACTCACTAAGCACTAGAGTAACCCATGACTCATTCAAACCCACTTCATCAATTGTCACCTATGAAACATGATTCGTTCAAAATTCCCCCCGTGTCTTGAATCCTGTGTGGGGACATGGATTCAACCAAATTTGT
>JZKD02S2098916.1:0-17894 GCA_000966675.3 Picea glauca
AGGATGCTACTTCTGGAGAGGTAGTGGATGCTACTATCTATCGACAGTTAGTAGGTTCTCTAATGTATTTAGTGAACAAGAGACTAGACATTTTCTATGTGGTTAACCAACTAAGTCAAGCGATGGTTAAGCCTACCAATTTCTTTTAAAAGGTGGGTAAGCATGTCCTGAGATATTTGAAGGGCACATCTGAGTATGGATTATGTTACAGACATAGGGATGAGGTAAAGTTGCATTGATTCACAGATGTAGATTGGGTGGGAAACCCAATGGAAAGAAAGAGAACATCAGGGGGGATTTTTAGTATCGGATCTACAACTATTTCTTGGTACATCAGGAAAGAAAGATCCATGGCACTTAGTTCAACGGAAGCAAAATACATGGCAACGAGTCAAGCTGCATGTGAGGCTATCTGGGTGAGAAATATCTTGGTTGGTTTGTTTGGTTCTCATTTAGATCTGACGGTGATTCATTGTGATAATCAGAGTTGCATTAAAATCTCGATTAATCCTGTCTTTCATGATAGATCTAAGCATATAGATATCCAGTATCATCATCTCAGAGATTATGTGCAATGGAAGATCATGTTGCTTCAATACATTCCAACAGAAGATCAAGATGCAGACATTCTGACGAAGGTGCTCACCAGGAGAAATTTTGAATATCATAGAGACGGGATTGGGGTGAAGGATAATCCCTTTATTGTTGAGAGGGAGTGTTGAAAAGTCAACAAGAAACATGCGTCTAATTTACTTTTCCCTTAATAAATTGGACAATAAATATTAATCTATTATCTCATTTATAACTGAGTGATTTGAAGTTGTAACATAATTATAAGTGTAGTTAAGTGAGTTAAGCTCAGTTGTACTAGTTGTAACTAAACTTGCACTAGTGAGAGTTCAATGAATTAATTATTAATTAATTTACAATCAGTGAACTCACATGCAACTGAAGATTCACCATGGTTAACTACATGCATGTCAGATTCAGTGGAGACCCAGTTGAGATAAAAAGTGAAAGGGTCAGTTTGGCTATTAGTTGTGATTTGAGTAAAGTGCACTCATGCAATCACACATACAGTGGATATGCTCATAAGCATGTGAAAACTAGGCAATTCGAATTCAATTGTGAGAATTCTATTGCAGGGATTATGCAGAGGAGGCAGGCTGTCTGGAGACAAAATATTGGCACATGAATTTGTCAATTTTTGTATGACAGTGTGAGATGATTGTATTGTATTGAGAGCTCTTGGATTAGAGTTTTGTATGAGATTGTTTCATGATCCACGATATACATAATATATGATAATGGGGTTTTTAGCTTTATGCTTTCCCTATAAAATTTCTGTTTTATGTGTTCTTGATATTTCACTTTGTGATCATGGTATAATTTCCACAAGAATATTAGTAGAAGCGATTCTGTATTTAACAATGATATATAATTGTTAGATCAGGAGAATCACAGGAAATACATTAACTGTATTGAAATTTCTACATCTATCTGCAGGTGGAAGGCACTGGATTTGGTGAGCCTGGTGTCCAACAGTGACCAGAGGCTCGACCAGAATGTGCTAAGGAACTGACTATCCCGATCTAAGACAATAGTTTGTGGAATTCCAAAATGTACCCAGTCTCATTCAAAGAAGAGCTTAACAGTGGTGTAACACCCCAAGATTGAGCCCCAATTGTAAATGCGAATGTAAATATGTTTTGTAGGTAGGTAAGCCAGGTGAATATAAGTTAGGAGGATTATGTGATTATTAGGCCAGAGAGCCTAGATGATAAAGGCCAATGAGCCTATTTCTGTATATGTAAATACGCATATCATTAATATAAATACATCATTGTGTGTAGAACGACCATGATAAAAGAGAATGGGGGACTAAGCTCCAATAAGTAGGGAAAGGGAAGGGGCTAAGAGGCTAGGAAAAAGGGCTAATCTTGAGCACTTAACTCTAAGGGAATATTATAATATATTTCCTAAAAGACAAAGGTTTGGATATAACTTATGTTATCCTAAGTTCCTTTTGGGAGAGGAATGAACTACAAGTGGAGAGGAACGATATTCCTGAAGGGCCATGTGTCAATCTTAGCGCATGAAGTTATATGTGGGAAGTTCAGTTTATTTTGGGGGGTTCCTTCCATTCTTTCCATTCTTCCCATGCACCCACACATTTAGGAAGGAGCCATTACCTCCATTGTTGACCTCTGAGCATGCACGTACCTATGAAACCCGCATGCATTTCTGGAGCCATATCCTGTGTTTTCCTGTGATGAATGGAACCTATTTTCCTCCTGGATGGAACAACGCACCCATACCTACTCGAGTCTATGATACAATTGTCTGTTATGAGAATCTCCTATTCCAAAATCGAAGGAATTTTGTGCTGCCATCATCTATGTGTTATCTGAATGTTGTTGCTTCCTTCACCTGAGCTCGTTGCTGGTTGACTAGGAGCATGAGTGAAGAGGAAGGTGGTTAGGCCCATGGATTGAAGAAGAAGGTTGTCAAGCCTATAAGAAAATCTCTGCAGGTGAGAGAGTTTGCTAGGAAAGAAGAAGCAGGTTGTCAGGCCTGTGATCAACTCTCTCTAGGTAAAAGAGTTTGTTGGGAAAGAAGAAGCAGGTTATCAGGCCTATGAGAAGCTCTCTCCAGGTGAGAGAGGTTGTTGGGGAAATGATTTCTCCTAGAGGGAGCTCAACTGCAGTTATAGTTCTCTAAGAATTCTTGTCCATGTTGTTGTTGAATCCCTCGAAGGGAAGTGGGGCAGCCGAAGGACTATTGAGTAGAGAAGGGGCACACTTCCTCGGGTGGGACAAACATCTGTAGAATGAGAGGTTGTTGGATATTAGTGTGGGTTGGCTCCTTTGATGAAATCCTTCCTATTGAGTGTGCAACTTCCCATTGTCTTAGCCTAGATTAGGAATCCATTTACTCAGGTGGATTTTAGTCCCATCTCAAGGGTGACCCATTGTTGAGAGTGATGAGAAGCATGGTCTAAGGATGGGAGGTTCATGGAAGGTCTACACACAATCAGTGGTATTCTATAAAAATATAAGTACCATTTTTATGTTCATTTCCATGTTGTGTATTTGTACATGTCTAATATTTATAAGTACTTCATGTATATGTTGTATGTGTAGGCTTACTGTTATTTCCACATTAACCTATGTATTAGCAGAATGTAATTTTCTTTTAATTTTTATTTGTATGATGTTCCACAAGAGTTTCTATGTGCCATAGCCCAACAAGTCTATGGATGGGTATGTTACATTTTGGTTATCAGAATTTCAGTAAGAATGTGTTTTAGGTGGCATGACCTGGCCTGGGTGGCCAGGTATGTTACAAAATAGTATCAGAGCATGAAATATTTAAGGTGGAATGACCAGTGGCCTAAGGCTGGGGTGTAATACCAAATCTATATCAGATCTTAGAGAGAGTGGTTTTACGAGGTAGCACGACTCAACCTGGGTGGACGGGGGTGTTACAAAATGGTATCAGAGCCCATGGTTTCAACACTGAACCTAGATGGGCCGTATAAGTGGAAATTGAATCCAAAGTTTCATAGAATTGAAATTACAGAGTGCCAGCAGGGTGTTGAGGGAACACTTTGGTTGTGTTCAAAAGCTTAGAAGGAATAGCAATTTGAGAAATCACAACAATGGTTGATTTTGGCCAAGTTTAGATGTGGCCCATCGGATCTGTTCGGAAGAAGGCACACCCTTCACAGCTATCATATCTAGGAAAGGAGCACAACATTTAACCCTCAAGTCCTTTGGACTTCGTTACTTCAGTGAGTTTTAAGTTTTGTCGAGAAAGGGAGAAGGTGGACCATTGGATTTCCCAAGTGGTTCGACGGTTCGTAAAAGTCTATTTTTGGTTGTGCAGAGTGGAATGTTCTATGAAGTCCCGAAGTATGGAACCAATCCGGATCATCCATTATCAAGGAAATGTGGTCGCAAATCATCCTATTCAAAATTTGAAAGTTCAACAACACAGGGGTGATAGGGTGATCAACATAAAACACTTTTGAAGTCCGAATCCTCGAAGCGTTGGAGTCTCGAAACTCCGGAGAAAGAACAATTCATAGGGTTAATCACTTTGTAGTTAAGAAGAAACGTGGAAATGATTTGAAGAAATATTTGAAGTCCTAGAGCCCTAAAGTCCCAAAGATCTGGGAAACAACTGTTCTATAGTTTGACATTCAAGAGTTATAATGTGTGTGGATGTAAAAAATTCTGAATCCCTAAGTGTTGAAGTCCTGGGATGCCAAATATGAAGTGGAAGGATGACATCACCTAGGGTGATGTGGACCTACTCTAATCATGCCATGTTTCACTTGTTTTTGTACCATTTATAGGCCCTTACTACCAATTGGGACCTGACATGTGTCTCCCTTCGGTGGGGCCATGTGTCACTACATTATTTTCTTGACAACCAAGCAAAGGAGATCATCATATTTTGGGTTTGACATTCAGGTATTTTGAAGTGTTATAAGGTAAATTCTTCTGAAGTATGGAATTCTGGAGCGGCAAAGTATAGAAGCTTCGAAGAGCGGTGGTTCGGGGAAAATATTGTGTTGTAATGTAAAATTCGCTGAAGCCCGAAGTTACGAAGTGCTGGAGTCCCAAAATTCTGAAGTAGCACAGTTATGAAATTTGGAGTTCAGAAGAAATGGGGAGTAGTGTCGAGGAAATCTTCAAAGTCCCGAAGCCCTGAAATCCTAAAGCTCTGAGAAGTGACTATTCGGTAGTTCGGTGTTCGACAAAAACATTGTGTTGAGCCGAGAAATCCTTCGAAGCCCAGAGCTACAAAGTTCCAAAGCACGGATTGTGAAGTGGCATGATGACATCACCTAGGGTGACGTGGACCTCCTATAGGCATGTCACGTGTCATCTAGTTTTGTATGTTTACATGCCTTATTGTACCAATAGTGATCGAACATGTGTCACTTGATGGTGGGGCCATGTGTCACCACATTAATTGATGACAATCGTACTAAGTGGACCCCGAAAGTTGAAAAGTTTGGGAACTTAGCGTTTAGAGGAAATGTCAGAAGAAGTTATGGAATCCTCCGAAGCCCAAAGCTTTGGAGTGCCGGAGTAACATGATGTGATGACATCACCAGTAGTGACGTGGACTCGTTTTCTAGTTCATAATTTGGGTGAATTGCTGAGTTTTGTTGTGAAGTTCTACGAAGCCCGAAGCTCCAGAGCACTAGACTTCCCAAATACTGAAGGATCACTTGTTCAAAACTTCGCTGGTTCGACGTTTGGAAAAATCAAAGAGTATTGAGGTAGAAACCTCCAAAGTACGAAGTTCCGAAGTCATATAAGTAATGCAATATGCTGACGTCACCTTGGCGACATGGACACACAGGATACTTGCCACATGTCATCATTTTTCAAGCATTTCAAATACCTTTCATGCCTAGTTAAGATACAACATGTGTCGTCTGTCAGACTATGCCATGTGTCCTCTTTGTAATTTCTCCACATAGCACACTAGTACACGAATGCTGATGAGACTCCAATAGTTTGTTATTCCAACGTTCAGGAAAAACAAGGGAAGAGAAAGGAAAAACCTTTGAAACGCGAAGACCCAAAGAACTTCGCCAGTTCAGTCTTTGGAGGAAATACTGGATATAGTAGTCAGAAGCCATGAAGCTTCAGAGCTTGAAGCTCATAAGAAGTACTGTCTGGAAGCCTTCCACTTTGGTGTTCGGGGAAAAAAAACATGGTAGAAGGATAACCTCCAAATCCTGAAATTCCAGAGCCATAAATCTCCCAAGGCTTCGTATAAGCGCCTATTTGCTAGTGCTTGGTCACATGCGATTGGAGGCCAAAGAAAAGGGGATAATGCTCAAAAATTGTGTTAAAGAAAGAAAAGGGCTTAGGAAGGAAGCCCATGGGGTTTTGATTGTTCGAACCTGAATAAAAAGTGGTAAAGAAGGTCTGTGAACCTTATGAGTGGATCCAACAAAGGTCCAAGAGCTATTTTGGCTCTGAGAAAGGAGAATAACTGCACATGGATTACATCACAGAAAATACAATTTTCAATTATCCATAACTTTCTAGTTAGGACTCAGAATTGAGCAAGGAAGAAGTCAATGGAAAGGTCTTGGAAAGAGAATTCCAAGTATTCCATCATAATTGAGGATTGAGCAGCTTAGATCACAAGAAGTTAGAAAGAATATTGTTGGTGACCTTAAAAGGAAAATTGTGCATATATTACCAAAATGGTATATTATGGTTCTAGCTAACATAATTTGTTGTATCCATGTTTTGGATGTAATGGTTACATTTAAAATAGAAAAAGTACTAGTGATGTCTACAGATCGAAGAAATAAGTAAATAAACAAATATTGACTTTACATTTGAGATCCTTAAGAAGTTATTGGATTAGATGTTGGGTTCAATAAGCAACATGGAAAAACTGAATGAAGTTCTGGTTTGGGGAAGACCTATTCTATACAGATTGATATATCAAAATGCTAGTATTTTGATAAAGAAAGATGAAATGTATGCATGGAGATAGTGGAAAAATATCCAAATATTAGTCCTACAATTGGAGATAGCAGCCCCATTATTGCTATCAACGTGCATAGTGGAAACATGGTATGAAGGTCATCAAATATGGCACAACAAAAGTTGAATATGCATGTCAGGTTGAAAAATCAGATGGGGAAAGACAAGAAAAAGTAATAGTCATCAAGAAAATCCAAGTGTTGATATGATTAGTTAAGAAAGGGTTGAATCAATTTCTTCAAGAAAGAAATTGGTGTTAAATATCCAAGGTTACACAGAGAACATGAATCAAAATATAATTGCGTCACGTAGGAGTTGGATCAAAGGGATCCAAGTAATAGGGGAATGCTGAAAATTAATATCAGCATAATATGTGGCTACAAGTATGCAAAGTAGACAAGGAAAGATTCCTGGATGGATTCACGTCCTTGAACATCATAAGATAATGGAAGAAGAGATCATGAGGTAGATATCAAGCTAATAGGAATGAATGAAAATAGTCCAGGAGGGACAACAAAAAAATAAGAGGATTGTTGATGCATCCCAAAGGTGTCAAGAATAACTTAAAAGTGAAATGAATTTCTGTTGGTGCGGAATTGATCATACCAGGGTCCTTCTCAGGTTACCAAAAAAAGGTACTATGTATTCTAGAGCATTGGAATTTTCATATCCTCTAAAGAGAAGAAGTCTCACCCAAAGTGAAACCAAGACAGAAGGATAGGGAAGGGAAAGGAGAATACTTAGGTGGGTTCCCAGAACCTTCAAGATTCACCATGATCTTGCACAAGATAGTCTAACTACAAAACATATATGAACTCATTCATCCTGGAAGTAAAGATTCTCAAGTTGCAAAATAAGTTATAGACAGAGATATCATATGGATCTCATTAAAAATAAAGAAGTACCGTAAAGATACAATTCATAAGTATGAACACAGAATGACACATTATATTTCAAAATTTTGGGTTCTTCTTCATCTATTATCATTAGAACTTATCAGATACAATCTCAGATATACAAACTAGTACTCTGTTATAGAATTATGACTCTGGACTCATGTCGTAGAGCTCTATCTACCCAAAAATGTATACATATTACATTTGCAAAACATTTTCTCAAATAAACCCAAAAACAACCTCCAACTAACAACAAAAAAACCCAACCTATCAACACTTAGCCAACCCAACAACTATATCAGTAGCCAACCAATCAACAACAAAAACAACAACAACCCTTTTACAATAATATTCATCTGATATATAGGCTGAGTGGGATCTTCTAGCTTTGGGTTCGGATGCTTTCTTGTTCTGTTGTAACTTATTTTGCCTTGTTGGTGTTGCACTGTCCGTTTCACAACCAATTTTTGTTTCTTTTACTTGCTCCACTGTCCAACTTCTTCTGTAGCTTGCACAACTCATGTTAAACCAAAACTTAGATTGTAGTCCTTCTTGCGTAGCTTCAAATCCAAAAACGAAGGGCCAACAACCTCTGATGACAAGCCTTGACTCTCCCTCGAGTCAAGTACTTGGCTCTTTCGCAACTTCTAGGAGTAACTGTTTATTTCCCTTGTCCTCCTTCTCTGCTTTGGTTTCCTCTTATGATTTCACCTTCTCTTTCTCTGCATCTTCAAACGAAGGGCCCAGCTCTGGTACCAACTCTAAGGCCCACTTCCTAACTTCCTGGAAACTCCCAATTTTATCCTAACACTTCTTGGAAAGGAGTGCAACTTCGACTATAAATTGTTGGGCCGCATATGTGATACATCCTTTGGGTTTGTATGCGACCAGAGAGTTCCATTTAGAGTCTGTTGTAGCATCCACATGATGCATTTTCCTATACACTATCTCAATGACAGGTTGAAATTCATGGAGATCCTTCTTGGCTATGGGTTGTGCCTCAAACAGAGCATTCAACTCATTATCCTCTTGTTGAATTTGATCAAATTTCTCTTGTTTATCGAGTGGGTCCATGGTGACCGCAAATTCTTTGTTGAGCAACTATATTCTTTTGTGCACATACTCTAAATTTTGGTTGTGCCTTGCTATAATTCCCATCCATTCGTTGACTTCTCAGAATATCTTTGTGAACTCATTTGTGTGCGTGTGTAGTGCTACTTGAGAATTGTTGCTTTCCAACACTATTTTCTCCATATGTTCTTGCAACTTCCGAGGATGTTGTTCTGCTTCCTGCTGGATTTCCTGCAACTTCACTTCTAGCTTCTCTGTGAAAATTCCCAACTGTGACCATGCCCCTTAGAGTAGCTTGATTTGATTCTCAATTTCTCCTTCAACACTAGAGTCTGGTAGTTGGGGTTCTACCTTCCTTGTTTACAGCCAGGCTTCAATAAGCCTCTCTTCGACTCTTTCCATTTTCTGCTTCCCCTGGATCTTGGCGATTTATTCCTATGTTCTGCACACTTAAGAAAGGAGTGCTTGTTCCCTTGAAAAATTTGCATTCCTTTCATCCTACTAGAGCCTCTGGTCCAGTTGATCAGTTGAAGACCTAATCATTCCAACTAGCTACGTTGATGGCCACTGTGCAAGGTCAGTGGCAGAAGGGGTGGTGTCCCTAGGTGGTTGGACCTGCAATGGAAGTCCACTGGCCATTGAATGCTCTGAGGGAGTCTCCACCTCCTCCTCTCATGTATATGGTCCTAGCGCAAGCCTCAACCTCAACGCTGATGGTAGGATTATTAGAACTTCTGTTCTGGCCAAGCAAAGTTGCAGCAACTCTCCGCACTACTGAGGGTTTTAGAGGACTAGCTCCACATGTTTCTGCACTAATGTTGTGCTTTTTCCTGACGTCGTCTCAGGTTCCTTCTAAACCTCTAGTATCTCCGCTTCTTTGTGGACCTAAACTTCTTGGGTTTCTCTTCCAATAACACTCTCAAACTTAGTCGTTGAGGAAGTGCGTTGCGGACTTAGGGCTTGTGGTTCTAGTCCTGATTGCATCTCCGTGGAAGACTGAGTGTTCTGGATCGACACAAAGGGTATAATATGTTGGTTCTGGGATTCAAGGTTTGGTCCAGTCAGTTGTATCCTCTGTACTTCTAGGTTGGGACTAGGGAGTTTTGGCCTCTGCTATGGTATCTCTGGGGAATCCACCTGCATGGGTTTTGGGTCGATGTTTTGGGATAGAATGGCGATTTCTGGAGGTGGTGACTGGGCTTTTGGTGGTGATGGAGGTTTCTTAGTGATGATGGTGGTGGATGGAGTGGTGTCAGGCTCAGGGTTGTCTTAAATGTCTATGATATGGGCTGCTCGAGACGCTGAGCGAGTGTGGGGGATGATGGATGAAATGGGTTGGGGGTTTAGAACCTTACTCGGTGAGATCCTCATCCTAGTTTTCTTGGCCATTGGCTCTGTAACGAATGTGGTACTTAAGATTTCATTGTCATCCTTACCTGTCAACATAACTTTCTTCGGCAATTGCAGGAACATATGTAGTGTTCTCTTTTTTCACTCCAGTGGCTACATCTCCTCCTCCTCATTGGAGTCTGTCTATGTTGGGGCTTATTTATTCGGTACCGTTGGGCCTGAGCTCAGTCCTACCCTCGCTTCCTAACCTATCTTCTTCAACAACTCTTTAGGTAGAATGTAATGCATCCCTGACTTGCACAGGTTGTGTTTGACTCCAGGCCACGACATAACCTCTTTGTCGAATGCCTCCTCATCCAAGTACAATGGAAGCATGCATGAATGGAATTCCTCCCTATTGGAATATATTGGACACACAAATGTGTGGTGGTGGTTCATGCTAAATGCAATATTCTGCGTGTTGCAGTTGAGTAGTTCCTTTGGAATGCACAACCTCTATGTTACATCGATCAACCTGTTTTACCACTTGGAGAACATTGTGTTGTTGAAGGTGGTGTTCTATGAGTCTGACCTTGAGTGCCAAGGCTTGAACATTTTTTCCAAGAGCCCCTTATCTACTAGCCACAATGGTCTTCCGACGGGTGGCATCAACTTTAGCATTGCGAACACAAGAAACAAGTAGTCATAGGTGAAAGTACCACCTTTCTCCTTCAGTTCCTTGCAAGCCATGACAATTTCCTCCAGTAAGTAGCTGCACCAGTTGAAGACAACACCATTGGTGCAAAAATATACCACTGATGAATCATCCAGTGTACATTCTCCCTTGTAGTAGGACCTCATTACCTTGTTATAAATTATGTAGCAACCGGTCCTGACCATTTCAGGTAGTATGGGCTTGATATTGGTTGTGTGCCCGCCCCTCTATGTATGAAACCTCTCATATAGAATGGGTTCCCCCTTCTTCTTTCCATTCTTGCTGGGACCCTAGAAACCTTTGGACAAATAATCCCCTTGTATGGATAGTCTTGTAAGCTGGTGGATATCTTTTGCGTGGATTGGATATTTCTTATCCAACCACAAGCTTCTGTCATGTAACCTACCGATGAGAAATTCGGTACACCTCGTAACTTCCCCAGTGGTGCCGAAAACTAATAAGTCCTTAAGGTTCATGATGGTAGAGTTGAACAAATTGATAAACTTGGGATTTGGAACAAATTGCATGCCTCCCAATTCATTTGGAGTGAAACTCCAAAAGACATATATATTCATGTGTGGGAACATAACCTGGTCTATCAGGTCAAGGTCGATGAGCTTGAATTGCTCTACCTTCCCCTTGAGATCTCCCATGATATCGACTCGAGGGTCACATGGCTCATCTGGTACCGCATCCTTTGAAACGACACTTCGAATCCCTGTAGCTCTTGTCATGGCGAGTCTAAACTATCAAAAAATTTCATAGGAGACATAGGGATTGGGGATCACGATTGAGGGTCAAGGGATTACACAGGATTTCTCATGCTTCAAAATTCTCAAATCACTACGTTCTCTCTGAGAAACAATGCATCCTACACCGAGATCACAAAACCTTATACCGAGACTTAGCTGACAAGTTCTGTAATCAATTTTATTCATCATTAACCCTATATACGCAACTTGGATCTGAGTTGTCTGATGAGACTGGTTAACGGGGTAAATCTCTCAGGTGATCTCATAATTTATTGGGCAAGTTGATTAGGGACGTGGCCGATTCCAGACCTTACCGTTTAATGGATGAGAATCCTAGTGCTAATATTGATGACATCTTCACGTATCGTGGCTTTATGGTTTAACAAAATTCAGACGGGGTACTGTAGTAGTAATAAAGGATGTGACTAGACTAGTTTTGTGTGGCACATGGAATAGGATTGTGTCCAGATCCTCTCTCCCTCCGACCATAAAGGATTCCTTGCCATATTTACTAACTGTCATTAGAAGCTTTGTGGCTCTTTTGATATTACGCTGCCGAGTAAGAAATTCTGCATCAAACAACACTTAGACAGAAAAAATGAACTACATTTCGTGGCGCAACAATGCACTCTTCGACTTTATTAACATAATTTATAGAAATTTGAAAAAAACCTCAAATCTAACTACTATACATGCTCCTTTGGACTAGACAAACATTCCTTTAGCTTAGTTCTGAGACATATATGGTTTCAGGCGAGCACCATTCACCCATTCTAGCCGCAACATACCATCCAATTGCGCAATTTTGACTGCTCCCGAAGGTTGAATCTCCGCAACTATAAATGGTACCAACCAATGCAAGCACAAATTTCCTCGATGTTTCTGGTACCGACTGTCATAAAGTAGGACCTTATCTCCTTGCTCAAATACTTTGGTCTTAATGTGTCTGTCATGCCAAGATTTCTGCCTTGCTTTCTCAACTGATTGATGGAAGTATGCTAAAAACCTGGTCTCTTCAAGTTATTGCAATTTCATGAGCCTCTGTGCAACTAATTCATCCCCCGACATTTGTGTAATCTATGCAATGTAAAAACTTGGAGTAATGAATATTGTAGGTACCACAACCTCTTTCCCATAAACTAGCTGAAATGGAGTGTGCTTGTGGAGTTTCTTTTTGGTTGTCCTGTAATCCCATAAAACTCTTGGAACTATGTCATTCGAGTCCTTCCTGTTTGCACAATAGACCTTCATTAATCCTCTCTCCAAAATCTTATTAAATGCCTCCACTGTTCCATTGGCTTGCGAATGGTAGGGGATACTCTTATGATTTTGGATCAAGAATTCTGTTGTCATCTTTTATATTGTACTATTGATAAAATGACTTCCTTTATCACTGGTTAGACTCCTAGGACATCCAAACCGAGTGATAATATTTCCAAAAAATGAACCTAGTAGTAGTATCAGTTGAACAATCCTGAACAACTGCCGCCTCATCCCAACATGTAAGGTAATCAGATGCGATAATAATATACCTAGCCTTTGAATTCTTAACGATGGGGTTGATTGGCCCAATCAAGTCAACCACCCACTTCTCAAATGCTTGTAGATATCATACTATCCGAATAGGTAATTCATCTTGTTGTGATGGCTTACCCACTCTTTGAAAAACATAAAAAAATATAGCATATGCCTTTTCATCCTTGAAGAGCATGGCCCACCATATTCTAGCTTGGAGGAATTTCTGCACAGTGGCCTTTCCTTCCACATGACCTCCCACAACTCCACTGTGGCACTCCCACAATATGTCTTTTCTTTCATGATCTAAGACATATATCCTGAGGATACTATCTAGTCCCAACTTATACAATTGCCCCATAATCAATTAATAGTCCATTTATCTAATCACCATATGATGTTTCTGAGTTGCAGAGTACGTTTCTGGGTAGGCCCCTGTACTTAAGAAGACTGTTATGTCTTCCAAGTATTCTGGTATAGCCTCAACTCAGAACAGGTTTGCATCCAGGACATGATCATCAACTAATCCTCCACTTTCTCCTTACTCTAATATAGACAGATGCTAAGGCCCTACACTACGTCTTCTAGGATTAATGCTCACTTCAAAGGAAAATTTCTGAAAGAGTAACAACCATCGAAAAATTCTTCCTTCCAAAATAGGTTTATTAACTATATATTTTAATGCAGAATGATTAGTAAAGAAATTAAAATGAGAGCCTAAAAAATAATGTCTAAACTTCTACAAAGCATAAATCATAGCTAAACCCTCCCTTTCTGTGGTTGTATAGTTGCATTCAACTTGCGACAACTTCCTGCTAGCAAAATAGATAGGATGATTCATGGCTCCATCTCCTGGTTGCGCTAAGATGGCTCCTAAGGAAATACCTAATGCATTGATGTGCAAATGAAATTCATTTTCCCAGTTTGGAAATATTAGAATGGGTGTTGTGATGAGATTTTCCTTTAAGATATTGAATGCTTTGTCACACTCTGGGATCCATTGGAACACTTCTAACTTCTTTAGTATATTTTCCAGAGGTGAAGTGATGTTTGCATATCTTCTGATAAACTTGCGATAGTACCTCGTGTGCCCCAACATGGAGCATAAATTCTTAGCACTCGTAGGTGGCAGCATGTTCACAATAACCACAACTTTGGCTTGGTCTACCAATAATCCTTCTCGGCATACTATGTGGCCTAAAAAATTTCCATGTTGTAGACAAAAGATGCAATTTCTGAGGTTGAACACTATATGCAATTCTCTACATCTATCAAACATGAGATGTAGTAGTGCTACATGTTCCTTGAGCAGACTGTATACTGTCCAATCATCCATATAAAATTATATAAACTTGTGGATAAATTCTTGGAAAATTTCTATTACAATCCGAAAAAAAACCACAGGGAAATTCTTTAGTCTAAATGAGATCACATTATATGCAAATGACCATCATTCTATTATGAATGTAGTCTTCTTTTTGTCTTCTTCAACAATCCTTACTTGGTGATTCCTCGAAAATAAATGAGTAAGATTCTTTCCCCACAACCTATTCTAGCACCTCATCAATAAAGGGTGTTGGGAAAGGGCCACACACAGAGGAAAAATTAAGGCTTTTGTAGTCTACATAGACCCTAATGTCCTCTGTGCCTTTCTTACAATGGATGACTATTGGGCTAAGCCATTCTTCTTCTTCCACTGCAAAAACAAGTCCAACTTCCAACATCTTGTCTATTTCCCTATTAACCTTCTCTTTCACTCTGGGGTTAAGGCGATATGGTCTATGCCTTACATGTTTTGATCTTGGTTTTAGTTCAATTTTCATCTCTCCCATAGATCCTTTAATCCCTTTTAGCTCTGAAAATGTCTTTGGGAAAAATTCCTCATACTCTCGCAACAAGCTATGTATATCTTGGCTAGTTTTATCATCCCAGTAATCTCCCACCATAGCTATCTTAGGTTTCTCTTTGGTCCTTATATTGATTTTTCCCAACTTCAATGGGTGATTATAATAACCATCAGTATGACTAGGTATGATGTTCTATATTTCTCTGCTCCCTTCTATCTCCTTAATGGATAAGTTTCTCAATTCTTCTAAATCATCCAGGCTTTCCAAATCCTTCTCAATCTTATAAAATTATATAGGTATCTCTTCCAAGTTTAGGCGAAGGTTGGATTGAACTTCTTGGCTATGCCTTGCACATACCACTATGTATGATTTCCGTTTACCAATATTTGTAAAAAGGAGTTATTTAATTCTTTGCAGGACTACTTTAAGCTCAGGGTACTTACTTGTAAACGAGAAATCCTTGCAAAAGTGATTTACCAACGTTTCCCAATCACTGATCTATTTTCTGATTTTTTCATGCATGTACCAAGCTTTCAAAATTGGACTTAGTGAATGGGGAAATAATTGAACCCATAAGCGAGATGGTATTTCTGCAACTTGCCACTGTCTCACCCATTGTTCAATATGTTCTTTAGGATTAGACTATCCATTGAACAATTGTGCAACTTGGAAATCCATCTTTATCTCTGATTTCAGCTGATCTTTATCTTGAAATCTATATTTGATAGATTTCTTCACATCTTCCTAGATCTCGACTAAGGATTTGTGATTAGTCCACCATATGGAAGGGGTGTTCTGGAGGGATAAATCCAATACTGATATCCTTTGATCCTGCACTACATTTTCTTCCATGCAGACCAAAAAAATGTCAAGTCCCAAGGTACTTTTGGAATAGGGGCATACCTAGGGTTCAACGCTTCAACAATGCACCAACAAAACCCTAAATACTGACCTTTTCTGTAACACCTGCGAAGCAGGTGAAGTCTCACCCGAGGTAGAGGTAGAGGTGGTTCCAGGACTCAAGTATCTACAACCTAGCTGGGACACAGATAGGTGATTACACCACTAACCAAGCACTTAGAAGTTAACATTCATTAGCATTTAACCCTTATTCACATCATAGGTCAAAAACCTAGTTACAGAGCAATGCAATATTCAACAATATCTAATACATCTACGCACTTAGCATATAGAAATAGATCCAATCTAGCATTCATTCACATTACTAAGAACTAAGCTATTATATTAGATGCATCTAACATATATCACTGCACTAAGAATAAATCACATAAATAACATAACAACTATAATGCACAAAGCAACCATAACACAAGATATACGTGGTTCACCCCTAGCATGGGGATATGTCCACCAACTCTTCTCTTCTTTATTATCCTCTGTCAATATCCTTACATGCATATAGCATCAAAACCCACTCTGCATAGGACAAGAGATCTACATGCACCTCACCATATCCTCCTTCCCCAAGTCAGGTCGCAACACAACGCTTCTTCATAGTCAATTGCACTTAGCTATACAATTTCGCATGCACACAGTATGCAAAAAGATAACTCAATCACATAGATTCAACTAATTACATCACTTTCACTCAACACAATATAACACTCAGCACCACATTCCCTATATCACTTACGTTTCTTACATCGCCTAGATATTTATTTATACATTACAAAAAGGGCCTAAGCATGGGTAAAACGCATGGGTCGACATCCCATACCCATTACATAAACCCTAAACCCAAAAATTCCCTAATAAGGGGCCAAGATCCTACGATCTCTGCTTTTCCTTGCGATCCACCTTCGATCAGCCTGTCGAAGTCCCAAAATTGGTCAAACACAACCAAGTTTCTCCAAAACTTGTTCGAGGGCCAATAGGCCCCCAACACTCACCTATGATTCGTCCCGAGTCACTCTGATATGAATAACTCTGCCTCAAATTCCTAGAGCTTGGCTCGAGTTGCTTCGACCTATTGCTTCACTAGAGCCTCCTACTTGGAAAAATCTTGAATGACCTTCTCGGTGAGAGGTCCTTCCAATCGATGTTCAACTGAGGTGACTACTTGTTCTAGCTATGCATTTTGTCCTTCAATCTCCTCAAAAAGTGTGTAGGCTTCATCCTGTACTGGATGGCGTATTTGGGTTACTTCCATGACCTTTCTTTGAATGGCATGGGTCTATTGCTGAACCATGCACTCTTCCTAGGCTCTTTTCATCCTCTTGACTAGTGACAGTATCTTAAACTGCACTTGCACTGTTGATGCTTGCAACTTTGCCTCTTGGAGATGTGACTCTAGTTTCCTAAGCTCAAGGTCCTCTCCAAGGCGCTCATAGGTCTGCACACTTTGACTGCTGAGTTGCTTGAATTCCAAGGCTAATGCCTTGATTCTCTGGACTTCGCTTCGAGCAGTTTGTTCTCTTAGATATCGCACTTTCTGCGGAGTGCTTGACACTGCTTGTAACTCAAGTTCTGCTATCCTCTATTGGAGTTTCTGAATGGCTTCAACAAGCTTCCCTACTTGGATTTCCACTGGGTCTTCTTCCATATTCTCTAAGCCCATCATAGAGTGAAGTTTTCTAGTGAATTCTTCTTTAACTCCAATCTGCTCTGCGAGCAACTGTTCTTTCTCCTTCTGGATATGTGCTCTATCCTCTGTAAACTTCACCTGGAGGTTGTATTTTTCTTGCTTCGCAACCCAATGTTGTTCTATGGATTCCTCTTTTGCTTGCGTTAGGGCCTTTGTGGCATGTTCCTTTTCCTCTTGGACATGATAAAGGTGAGCCTTTGTCGCATCTGCTATCTTGCATAGATGGGAAGACTCATATCCTACTTCTATGTTCTCTGCTGACAATGAAACAATAGGCACTGTGCGGCTTGAATGGAGAGCCTGTTGTATTCCTTTAATCTTTGCTTCAATGCAACCATACATGGATTCTTGTTTTTCTTCATTGCACTGTAAAATATCTTCTAATGTATCTGATACATCGATGATGATGATGTTGATGTCATCTATCGTGAGCATAGTTTGTAGCCTGGGCTTACTAGATTTTGAATTCTTCTGCGATGTAAGTTTCGTTGGGGAAACCTTTTATTTCTTGGACGTCTCTACCTCTTTAGGGGGGTTCCTAGATGGTGTTACTTCACCTTGCTTCTACTTGTCTTATTCCCCTTATTTATATTCTTTGTCCACTTCATCACCTCCTCCTCCACTAGGTGAATTTGAT
>JZKD02S2098916.1:22850-34060 GCA_000966675.3 Picea glauca
ACCATTTAGTGGGTTTTGAGCCCCTTTCTTCACCTTTGCTCACCTAGAGGCCCAAACCAAGGGAAAAAAATCCCCTCTACAAAAACATGTGATAACATTAGGCTCCATGGGGGATAGAGTCCTCTTTGTGAGGCTCTAATATCTCCTTTGCAACTCCAATCACCTTCTATTGGGTTGTGGAGTCACCCATAAAACTGGAAATGAAAAAAAGAAAAACAATATCTACAAAGACACGAGAGCCACTTATGGCTCAAATAAAGAACTTCTTCAGAAAATTCCCATTTAAAGGGGCACCAAAAACTTCATCTCCCTCCAAATTATGCAACCTGTAAGTGTTGTTTGGAAATGCTTAAAAAATATTGAAGGGACCAATCCAAAGGGATTGAAATTTTCCATGTTTGCCTCTATCCTGTCTCGAAGAATCCCACTTAGGTACTAGATCTCCCAGTTGGAAATATTCTTTTATGCTCTTTTTATAAAAATCTTTTCTTGATCTTCTGTTGATGGTCATGCGCTCTATCCATCATCTTCTCTCTAGTCTGCTGGACTTCTACCAGCTGATGAATTCTTATGATCATATCATCAGGTTATCCTTGGTAGTCCTGAAAGATTTTTTCCACAGGCAGGGGCGAGATGGGAAGTAAAAGATGCTTCAATCCCATACATGAGATGAAAAGGAGAGACACCCAAAGATCTCTTTTTTGTCACTCTGTCAGCCCACAGAGAAAATTTGAGCTTTGAATCCCATGCTTTTTTGTTGTGCTCTAGCAATGTTTTGATGATCTTTATCAGGCTTTTGTTAGAGGACTCTACTAATCCTTTGCCTTGAGGGTAGTAGGGGTAGAGTGGATCAATGAAATCCAAAACTTCTCATAGAATTTGATCAATGGATCAGACTTGAAGGATGCAAAGTTGTCAGTGATGATCCTGTTTGGACAACTAAACCTTTTCATAATATCTTCAAGAAAACCAATGATCACTTTGTGAGAAGCACTCCTTGTGGGAATAGCTTCTATCCACTTGGTAAAATAGTCTATTGCAGTTAAGATCCACCCGTGTTGACCACTTGAAGCAGGATGAATTTCCCCAATGAAGTCTAGGCCCCACTGCTAAAAGGGTCCTAAAGCTACCACAGGCTTCAATGACAGAGACTTGAGCTGCTGCTTCCCAGAGTATTTATGAAATTTGATGCAAGTTACGAATTTTGTACAGACATCAGTGAATAGAGTAGGCCAAAAGTACCAAAACCTGATAATTTTATAGGCCGTGGTTCTCCATAAATGATGTCCCCCACACAGGCTGTCATGAAAATCAAATATAATCTTTTGGGCCTCTCGTGGGTCTAAACATCTCAGAATCACACATAAAGGGTCTTTCCAGTACAAGACCTAGTCAATAAGGAAATATCTTATTGCTTTGAGCTTTAAATATCTTACCTTTCTCTTCCCCATTCCATTTGGAGGTCGCAACTCTTGCATAAAATATATAATGTATTTATACCAGGTGCACTCTACCAATGGAGGGTTGTCCTGAAGAATTTTATCAGACAACTCAACTTGCTGATTTTCTGAGCAAGTGTTGATGAAGTTAACCTCCAAAGATTTACAATTAGATTCAGCCAACAACTTGGCTAAACCTTGATATTTAATTACTTTGGCGGGATTTATCTCCTGATCAAACTCAAGGATTTTGGCAATCCACTTACTCCTTCTTCTATCTATATCAGGCTAAATGAGAATGTCCTTCATAGCAACTGAAGGGACATATCCAATAACCCTTGAATGAAGGACATAGATTCTGAAAGCCTTGAGGGATTTCACCAATGCATAGGCATGTTTCTCCATGATGTCATATTTCATCTCTGCATCTCTTAGTGCTCTGCTGAAAAAAGAAATAGGCTAGTCCAACCCTTCAACATTTTTCTGCAATAAAACAACTGCCACTGTATCAAAAGAAGCAAAAGAAAAAAATAAGAAAATCCTTGGAGTAATCTGGACTGATAAGCACAGGTGCCTCAGTCAAGGCCTTCTTGATTTGATTGAAGGATTCTCTAGAATCAACAGTCCATTTTACTTCATTCCCCTTCTTGAGCATGGCTGTGATATTCTTTACCAATTCAACAAAATTTGAAACAAACCTTCTCAGAAAATTGATTTTGCCCAGGAAAGACTGGACTTCCTTCTTGGATCTGGGAAGTGACAAGGTTTGAATAGCTTCCACAAAGTTCCACCCTACTTGAATCAATATCGACCCCCTCAAATGATAGTATGTGTCCCAACAACTTTTCATCTTCCATGGTGAACAATGACTTCTTAGGATTTAAGGAAAGGCCTAATTTTATGCATTTCAGGATGACACTTCTTAGATGATAACAATGTTCTTTATCAGATTTGGAAAACACTGTAATATCATCCAAATAGATGACCACAAATTTGTCCCTTTCCCCTATGAAATCTATGTCCATGTTTCGCTGAAAGGTTGCTCCTGCATTCATCAATCCAAAGGGAATTTTGGCATACATTAATGTACCCCAGGGAGTGGTGAAGGCTATATTTTCTCTATCTTAAGGAAGAATAGAGATTTGATTGTAACCAAAAAATCCATCAATCATGGAAATCCTTGATGAACCTGTTACCCTCTATAATATGTGTTCCATCTTTGGCAGCGAGTATTTGTCCTTGTTGGAGCTTCTGTTCAGGTTCCTGAAATCGACACAAAGTCTAATTTCTTCATTCTTCTTCCTCACTGGGACCAATTTGGCCACCCATTCAGAATATCTCAAAGGGAAAATTATTTGGGCATCCAACAACTTCTTTACCTCTCCTTCCATAATAGGAAACAACACAGGATTTATCTGTCTTAATTTCTGCCTAAATGTTTTGTCTCTTCCTTCATTGGAATCTTATGATCAATAATGATAATGTCATATGTTTTGAGGTCTTCATAGGTCCAGGAAAACACATCAGAAAATTAATTTAATAGCTCAATATATTCTGCCCTCTTCTCCTTTGACAAGTTGCTAGACAACTTGACGAACTTTGGATCCTCCTCTATGCCAATATTGCACTCAACTACATCAACATCATCATTTGAGATTTTATCCTTTACTGCCACATCATTTCTGTCAAATAATCTTTCCAGAGGGACCAGTCCCTTTGAGATGTGATTTCTGGGTAGAATAACAATATGGTGATCAACAATCTTGTTCAGAAAATCATTGGCATGAGGATCTATGTCATAGCCAGTATCTTGATCGATGTGAAATGCAAAAAAATCATCCATAGTTTCCAAGAATCTTTTGATTTCAAGATCATCCTCAAACACCTTCCAATGATTGACATTGTCAGGTATAGAGGGCATGTATTTTACTTCTACATCATACTTGAGTTTAGGTGGCAGAGGGATTTTGAAATTACTTGCTGAGACAACGAGAGAATCAACCATGATGTTTTCTTCTCCGGGAACAAATGAAATGTTGAAGGCCAAGAAAAATATGTTAATGAGGTCCCACACTTCATTTCTATAACTCCTGAGCCAAGGGTACTTGGCCTGATAAATATTTTTGATTTGATGGACAATCAACTCAACATCCCCAAACACTAATATCTCTTCAATTCCCATGTCTTTTACAACCGTAAAAAAAAAACGAGAGATTCATATTCTACCACAGTATTGGTAGCTTCAAATTCTAGTTTGTATGATAGAGATATAGTTTCTTGAGAGGGTGAAACAAAGAATACTCTAGGACCACCAACATCCTTAGAGGAGGCTCCTTCAAAGAACATTTTCCAAACAAAGGTGGTGGAGAAAGAAACTTCATGAAAAACCATGGGCTGCTTTTTGAGTTTTAAAGGAGGCTCAGGAGCATCAGTGAACTGCAATAAACCAGACCCCAACTCAGTGTCAAATGAAAATATAGGATGGTTGGTGAGTTCAGATTCATCACTAACAATATATGCCAACTGAGCTTCTCTGTACAACCTTCTATTATCCCCTCCAAAGACTGGAATGGTAGCATATGTGAGGTCCATTTGCAAGGTCCCTCCAAGCCTTTTTATCCAAGATCTTGAAAATAGCATGCCAAACTTGGAAGGAACATCAGCCATCACGATATCCATTACCACACTTTTCATGGGTAGCTGAAATAAGGTTACAACTAGATATTTGATGACCCCAATCTATTGCACCCTCCTTGAATCAAAAGAATACAAGTCATGATAAGATTTAGTGATTTCTAATCCGAGCTCTTCCATGACAGTTTTGGGCATGATATTATGAGATTCCCTTGAGTCCATAAAGAAGTTATGTAACACCTTATCATGTATGTTTAGGGATGTATAGAAGGGAGGGGATGAATCATCTCTATATTCTACCATAGGGCCTAGGATGATTGCTGGGTTTTCATCTTGGATATTTACTAAGTTTGTGGAATGGCAAGATGGCTCATACTGCAACAAATTAGAGATGGATTTCCTAAAATATTCTTTGGCCCTTGACCAAGTTTTGAGGGATCTAGTCAAGTTTGACCTATTTTGGGACTTCAACAGCCTATCGAAGGAGGAACACAAGATGAAGTGGAGATCACGGATCTTGGGCTCTTTTTTGGGTCCTTTTTGGGATTTTGGGATTATGTAACAGGCATGGGATGTTGGCCCATGGGTTTACCCATGTTCAGGACTATTTTGTAATATATATAGATGTCTAGGCAATATAAAAAGGATGAATGGCTAAGTTCTAGATCTATGTGATTGAAGGATTGTAAGCTATGTGCTTACTGTGTGAGACTTGCATAACTGAGTGCAAGTCATTGTGAGAGGCTATGGAAGGCTGTGTGCCTATATATATTGGGGAAGGAGGATCTGGCGAGTTGCGCAAATCTCCTGTCCTAGGTGAAGTAGGGTTTTGAGGTTCTATGTTTGTAACCAATTTTGAAGACAATAAAGAATAATATTTGGTGGACGTAGCCTTGGGGTGGGGGTGAACCACGTAAACACTGTGTTGTTCCGCTTTGTGCTTGTCTTGATGTATTTATAACTTATTTTGCTAAGTTATTTGATAGAGATAGATAACTATGCTTATGCTTTGTGCTAATGATATGTAAGAATGTTAGATCTGATCTATATGAGTGTGCTTAGTGCTTGATCTGCTAGATATGACCTACCTATTTTGATAAAGTACTTAAATACAATAGATCCGAGTGAATGATGCGATGCTCTGTTCTATCTATGTAGTAGTTATTGATTGAATATTGATGAATTGTTGATGCTAAGTGATATGTTAACTAATATAATCATAGATCTGTGTCCCAGCTAAGGTTGCACACACTTGAGTCCTGCAACCACCCCTGCCTCTAACTTGAGTGAGATTTCATCTGCTTCGCAGGTGTTGCCGAAAGGGCCTATAGTTAGGGTTTTTTTGGTGCATTGTTGTAGCATTGAACCATGGGTCTTCCCCTGTACCAAAAAATGGTTCCGTTGCTGGAACTTGAAACTGTGATTGCTAGAAATTGAGAAAGAAGATGCTTTGTGCAAAAATCCTCAAAAATATGACCTAAAATTGTGAAAGCTCTGTGCGTAGATCTATTGCCCCAGTGCACAGTAATATACTTAGTTTGACAAGATCTATGCTAAGGAAAATAAGTTCGATCTGAAGAAAAGAGGTAAGATCTATACACTCTGTGCTCTGATAAAGGTAAGAATAGTGAAAAGTTATAGATTTGAAGGCTTTGTGCTTTTCATAAGTAAGATTAGCGGAAATTTTTGTTTCAAAAGTATGAATCTAGGTATGTTTGATAGATTCTGTCCTAGCTTGAAAACTAGGGTATTAATAGATTAAAGAAGATTTGATATGAATAGATCTGATATGAATAGTGAACAATATGTTATACCTATTCATAGAAAGAATGTCTGGACTAATACATGTATGCAGGATCCTAGAAATAATTTTTTGTAAGTTAACTACCATGATCTAGTATGCAGTACTGGAAGGGATGGGGATCATTTAAGAGAAAGTGAGGATTAACTCTTTGTTACAATTGCAAAAAGCCAGGACATCTTGTTAAGGAATTCTCTGGGAAAAGACCTAGTTGTATTTGTTTTAAAGATATGGACCATGAAGTGTTGGATTACCCTAGAATGATTGCTAATATGGAAGGAATGAATATGAATAAATAAAACCCTAAGGTAGATCCAGAAGTAGTAGAACCATAGAAAGAATCAGAGAAAGTATTGCTACAAATAAATGAAACTATGAATGACCACCGATATGTCAGATTATTGGAGATATTCAAAGGAAAAGAATGCCTCGAAGAAAGAATAGGAGACTTCGACATTGAATGTGTTCTAGATAAGGAAACACAAGTGAATATCATGACAGAGAGAACTTGGGAAGCTATAGGGAATCCTACTATGATCCCTTCATTAGGAGGAAAAAGGTTATTCAGAGGAAAGCTGATAAACCTATGTGGAAGGATCGCTCAGATACCTATGATTGTTAATGGAACTTCGACAAAAGAAGATTTCCAAATTATTAAATTTACTAAGAACAACGCCCCATTTACCATGTTACTAGGGAAACCGTGGATCGACAAAGATCAAGACAGACAAAAGGAAGAAGAAGAATTTTTGGAACATAAGAAGAAAGAATTAAAAGATTTCATGACTAGAAGGATCACACACTTGATTGAAGAACATGAGAAAATATCAAATCTATATAACACTAGAGACCCAGATGTCGAAGTTTTAAGAACACTAGAGGATCCATAGAACATTGAAGTACCTATCTCAGACAAAGAAAAAGTATTATCCTAGAACCCTAGGGAAGAATCTCAGTAGCGCGAAGTGACTATGTCAAAAGAAGACAATAATCAGAATGGAAAAAGGAATACTGAGACAAAGATCACTGGGAAGAAGAATAGAAAGTTAAGTAAGAAGAGAGCCAACATTGATAAGTTGTAGAAGGCTCCAGAGGGAACCTCACAGAAGGAAAAATTGCAAAATTGGAGCTTCTCCAAAATATCATAACAATGACAGATGGAACTTCGCCATGACGAAGCAATATAGCCGTTAGGGACATTATAACTGTTAGATCAATGCTCCGAATGGATAGAAATCCATTTATGGCCAGCCATCTCACCATTCGACCATTGGGACCGTGCCATAATAAACAAAACCAAGTTACTGAAGGCCTCATACCCATTGCAAGTGACCCGTTGTCGCGTTACCTATTTATCCAATTGCGCCACACACTGAGAACACTTTTTCCAATTGAGAATTTGAGCCTGCAGACTAAGTTGAGTTTATATAGTGATCATTTTGATTTTTCTCTCTATCTCATTACTATGTGTAAGCTACCCCCCTAACCTGAGATTGTTAACCCCGAGCGTGTATGTCGGACGAGTTGAGCATTGCAGAAAGAGTTGTTGAGGAATTTTTGATCAACCTCATGAATGAAAGAGTCATGTCGATGTCTACATGTATACAAGCATCATCCATGAGAGGACTGCGTGCCTCTCTATCTACTTCTCTTGGAGTAGGATCTTCCCAACCATCCGATGAGAAGTGAACTAAGAACCGGGATGACTTAGTCAATGCTAAACGAATCCTGACTATCCTACCCAATTATATATCACCTTTAAGTGGTGTTGTAAATTGTGATAGTGTACCTAGAGATTTCGAGTATGCCTTGGTCACTGCATACCTCCCGAAGGGGATACACGCAGTGCAAGAAAAACAAGATAAGATCGCAGCGTTGAATTTTAGAGAATTCAACCTCGACGATCACAAAGTCTACAACATGTTATCCCCACAGAAGTATATGACTATAAAAAAAGAGAAAAACTCAAAGGTAATTCCCTAAGCATGGAACCATCCTGACAGCTGTGGAGAGAATGAAGAGATCTCAATAGAATTGAACCACCCAACAACAAATCCATACTATCTAGAGTAGATTTATGGAGATAACTCAAAAAATCCAACCTGTGCAAGATAAGGCCTATCAGTTGTTTACAGATTTAGAAGGCCAAGGAGAAGAACTGGAGCAGGTTAGAACCATAGCAGAACAACACCTGGAAGGACCTGTGAATGATTCAGTGATTCAAGAGCTTGTTGAACAAGATCTTGTAGCATAATGGCAAGTCAAAGAAGTTTGAGCCAAGATCGAAGCATTTGAAGCAGAACTTCCTACATCAGCGTGACTCGAGATGAGGCACAAGTGTGTGTTGGTAGCCTATTGGCCCTTGACCAAGTTTTGAGGGATATGGTCAAGTTTGACCTATTTTGGGACTTCGACAGCCTATCGAAGGAGGAGCGCAAGACGAAGCAGGTATAACGGATCTTGGGCCCTTTTTTGGGTCCTTTTTGGGTTTTTGGGATTATGTAACGGGCATGGGATGTCGGCCCATGGGTTTACCCATGTTCAGGCCTATTTTGTAATATATATATAGATGTCTAGGAAATATATAAAGGACAAATGGCTAAGTTCTATATCTATGTTATGGAAGGATTGTAAGCTATGTGCATATTGTGTGAGACTTGCAGAGCTAAGTGCAAGTCATTGTAAGAGGCTGTGGAAGGCTGTGTGCCTAGATCTATTGGGGAAGGAGGATTTGGTGAGCTGTGCAGATATCCTGTCCTAGGCAAAGTAGGGTTTTGAGGCTCTGTGCTTGTAACGTATTGATTGAAGACGATAAATAAGAAGATCTAGTGGACGTAGCCCTAGGGTGGGGGTGAACCACATAAACATTGTGTTGTTCTTCTTTGTGCATCTCTTGATGTGTTTATAACTTCTTTTTCTAAGTGCTTTGATAGAGATAGATAAATCTGCATTTGCTTTGTGCTAATGATATGTAAGAATGTTAGATCTGATCTATATGAGGGTGCTTAGTGCTTGATCTTCTAGATATGACCTGCATGTTTTGATAAAGTACTTAAATACATCATATCTGAGTGAATGACGTGATGCTCTGTTCTATCTGCGCAGTAGTTATTGATTGAATATTAATGAATTGTTGATTCTAATTTCTTTGTTAAGTAATATAATCATAGATCTGTGTCCCAACTAAGGTTGCAAACACTTGAGTCCTGCAACCACCCCTGCCTCTACCTTTGGTGAGACTTCATCTTCTTCGCAGGTGGTGCCGAAAGGGTCGATAGTTAGATTTTTGTTGGTGTGCTATTCTAGCGTTGAACCCTGGGTCTACCCTGTGCCAACAAATTGTTCCATTGTTGGGACCAGAAACTATGATTGCTGGGAACTAAGAAAGAAGAATCTTTGTGAAAAAATCCGACCTAAAATTGTGAAATCTTTGTCCGTATTTCTATTTCTCCGGTCCGTAGTAATCTACTTAGTCTCACAAGATCTATGCTAAGGAAAAGAAGTCTGATCTGAAGAAAAGAGGTAAGATCTGTAAACTCTATGCTCCGATAAAGGTAATAATAGTGAAAATTTATAGATCTGAAGGCTTTGTGCTTTGTAGAAGTAATATTAGTGGAAATTTTTGTTTCAAAAGTATGAATCTAGGTATGTTTGATAGATTCTATCCTAGCTTGAAAACTAGGGTATTAATAGATGAAAGAAGATTTGATATGAATAGATCTGATATGAACAGTGAAAAATATGTTATACCTATGCATAGAAAGAATGTTTGGACTAATAAGTGTATGTAGGATCCTAGAAAGAAATTTTTGTAGGTTAGATACCATGATCCTATTACGCAGTACAGGAAGGTCCGGGGATCATTTAACAGAAATAGAGGATTGAATCTTTGTTACAATTGCAGAAAACTAGGATATCTTGCTAAGGAATGCCCTAGGAAAAGACCTATTTGTCTTTGTTGTAAAGATATGGACCATGAAGTGTTGGATTGCCCTAGAATGATTGCTAAGATGGAAGGAATGAATCTGAATAAAGAAAACCCTAAGGTAGATCCAGAAGTAGCAGAACCATAGAAAGAATCAGAGAAAGTATTGCTACAAATAAACGAAACTTTGAATGACCACCAACATGTCATATTATTGGAGATCTTCAAAGAAAAAGAATTCCTCGAAGCAAGAATAGGAGACTTTGACATTGACTGTGTTTTAGATAAGGAAACACAGGTGAATATCATGACAGAGAGAACTTGGGAATCTATAGGGAAGCCTGCTATGATCCCTTCATTAGGAGGAATAAGGTTATTTAGAGGAAAGTTGATAAACCTATGTGGAAGGCTCGCTCAGATACCTATGACTGTTAATGGAACTTCGACAAAAGAAGATTTTCAGATTACTAAATTTTCCGAGAACAACACCCCATTTACCATGTTACTAGGGAAACCTTGGATTGACAGAGATCAATATGGATGAAAGGAAGAATAAATTTTTTTGGAACATAAGAAGCAAGAATTAAAATATTTCATGAATAGAAGGATCACACACTTGATTGAAGAACGAGAGAACAGATCAAATCTATTTAACACTAGAGACCCAGATGTCAAAGTTTTAAGAACACTAGAGGATCCATAGAAGATTGAAGTACCTATCCCAAACAAAGAAAAACTATTATCTTGGAACCCTAGGGAAGAATCTCAACAACACGAAGTGACCATGTCAAAAGAAGACAAGAATCATAATGGAAAAAGGAATACTGAGACAAATCTCACTGGGAAGAAGGCTAGAAATTTAAGTAAGAAGAGAGCCAAGATTGATAAGTTGCAGATGGATCTAGAGGGAACCTCGCAAAAGGAAAAATTGTAAAATTGGAGCTTCGCTAGGATGTCAGAACAATGACACATGGAAATTTTCCATGAAGAAGCAATATAGTTGTTAGGGACATTATAATCGTTAGATAAATGCTTCGAATGGATATAAAGCCAATTATGGCTAACCAACTCGCCATTCGACCGTTGGGAGTGCGCCATAATAGAAAGAACTAAGTTACTGAAGGCCTCATACCCGTTTCAAGAGACCCATTGTCGAGTTACCTATTTATCCCAACGCGCCATGAACCGAGAACACTTTTTCCAATTGAGAATTTGAGCCCGCAGGCTAAGTTGAGTTTATACAATGATTATCATGCTTTTGATCTCTATCTTGTTACTGTGTGTAAGCTACCCCTTGAACCTAAGATTGTTAATCCTTAGGGTGTATGTTGGACGAGTTGAGCATAGGGATGATTTTAAGGATGGAAATTTGTTTTAAAATGTAGAAACCTTGGCGAATATCACTAATCCT
>JZKD02S2098927.1:27406-48530 GCA_000966675.3 Picea glauca
GGGCTCATTAGTCACAGGGATCATAACAATGTTAATCACATTTATTCATTAATATTATCAAACATATGCATAAAAACCATGATATATCATTCAATAGCTCAAAGACTTTACAAAAACCTACAATACAAGGTCGAGAAAAAGGACAAGATACTCTATTGCGCTAGTATCCATAAGGAAAGGAAAGTTTCCAAGGGGTTTCATCCAAGCCATGTAAACGAGGTGAAGTGGTTTAAGGAATGTCTAGACATACAGGTAGAGTGAGAGCTAGGGATGCATGATATTACCTATGGGTGCCTTTGTAGAAGGCGAGTTGTACCTCTCATGGATGCAATCTTTCCAAGCCCCCTTTTGCCTTTATTCTTTTCTTTACTTGTTTTTTCTTCTTCTTTTTCTTTTTATTCAAGGGCTAACTAGAGGACACAGCCTTGGCATGGTGACAAGAGCTGACAGTGTTACCCACAAGTACTTTCAGAGTGATGATAAGGTTGGCTCGTGATGAGACCCCCTTTCCCTTGGACATGCAACCAAAGGTCACTGCCCTGGCATGGTAACCGGATGATGGCAATGTCACGCTGTTAGGTACCCATGAACATAATAGGCTGGCTCATGATGAGACCCCCTATCCTCTTTATTAGGTCTTGTTTGTTATTTTTTCGGGTCCCTCTTGTTTCTTGCTAAGAGGCTTTTTATTGCCTTCTCGGGGATCCCTGGGTGAAGTATCTCGAGGTTTTATTTTCAGTCTTTTATCTTTTACCTGCTGCTTTTACTTTTTGGGCCTTTAGCCCCTTCTTCCCATGAGATAAGGTGCAACCCCACAAACATATCATCCTAATGCTTGGAAAAGGGGAATGGGAAAGATGAGCGGGAAACCAGATAGAAGAGTGGTGGTATGATGGGAACGGACGATGGCTCTTCAGAAATACCCTAGTGGAAAACCAAAACCTATGGGTACAGGCTTGCTAGGGCACTGAGTCAATCTCCCTAAGCATGGTCAAGTGGGTCAATGTAAGATCCAAGTAGTCGTCAGAAATAAAAGGAATTAGACGCATACATTTAAAGGTTATAATGATCAAAAGTGACACATACCATGATACATGGACCAATTATCTCATGGAGCAAGAGCATTCTCCGATACAAGACCAAGCCGATGGTGATGGATGCTTCTACTATTGACAAGACGAATCTGAGGAAAGAAGAAAAGGATGGGCCCTCCAGGGCCATGCTTAGGTCAATATTTCTCTCAGTACTCCATGTTTAGGACCTGAGGGCCTCGAGACATGATCTCCTAGTTATCCCTAGAAATCGGGGATAACATCTGGCCCCAATTCGGGGACATGTGCTCACCATAAAGAACATGAGAACCAACATCTTTGGCATAATCTGCAGACCTTCTCAACTCGATAGGGGCATTAGTAACAAAGATGGGGTGGTATTTCCACCTTGCATGTATATACATATATGTAAATGGAAATAAAAAAATGAATATGAAAATGTGAAAACAAACTAACATGAAATGAAAATGGTATAATACACGAAGAATGCCTACTTACCTGTGGAGTCAGGACCCACCACCTTGGTGGCGTTTAAGGAGGTTCCCAATGATAGGTAATGGGCGCCTTCTTCCTTCTAAAGTGGATAAGTAGTATGAGTTATCAACTGATTCCATTCCAACTCTGAAGGGTCTGAGCCATGACTGTGTGCTTCCCTTTACATTAGTTGGCTCTCCTTTATAGGTATCCCACATCCATACCATATCTCCCTCCTTATACTTCCTGACTTTGTATTTGGTTGTTCCTTGAACAACCCTAGTGTATTGTACCGAGGGAGGTGGGTGGGCTTCTACTGTAAAAACTTCTTGTTGAGACAGGCGGATTTGTACGTCATCTTCATTTTTCTTTAATATCTTCACCATCCCAATTTCTTTGTTCTTGAATTCATCTAGGAGTTGTTGGTATTCTTCTTTCTTGGGCCATTCGATCTGATCAAAGTCTTCCCCTGTTGCAAAGGGCATGTCTTCTAGAGAATATTTTTGAAGAGTTTGTATCATATCGTTCTGCACTCTGTCATTATTGACGGGATGAATAATATCCTACACATGGTCCCCAGTTATTGGCACATTGAGTAGATGTCTCACCGTTCCATCTTTCAAAGGGAATCACAAAAATATGAGGTTCATTTCAAGGGAACCACCTAACATTGCGCCAAACTTCCTAGACAATAACATTCCCCATACATCTAGGACATCAACCACCACAATGTCAATGTGGACTGTCTTCTTCGGATACTCCTTCAGGCGTACTTCAATATTCTCAACTACCACATGTGTGGGTATCTCTTTAGATTCGAAACCACACACATTCCTGTAAGGTCTAGTGACCTTCAAACCCATTTGTTGCATGACTTTAAGCGAAATCATGTTGGCACCAGTACCTGTATATAGCATGCAATTGTTGAGATTTTTTTCATTCATTGTCAAAGTCATGAAGAAAGGAGGGTTTTCACCATATTGGACCCTGAAATGATAAACTTGCAACATAATAGGGGGGTTCATAGGTTCATCTGATCCCGAAAAGAAAGTATCAAATCATTCCTTGATGGATGGGATCTTGATTGCTTCTCTCAAGGGGACATTCACATGCATCTTTGATAACGCCCCTTCAAAGTCAAAATTTAGCTCAACCTTACCAGCCTTGGATTTCTTAGGAAGAAGTATCTCCAGGGGTGGGGGCTTTGCCTGATCAGCAGCAGGTTGTTTTGAGTTTTTCCTTATGTATACTTGAACTTCTTATTCTTTAGATTTTCTTGTGATTCCTGATCCATGTTGTTTATTACCACCATCCTTGCTTCTCTGGATGCTTCCATCACGAATTCTTGATGTTCTGTATATGGGATATTTATCTGAGGAAAATCCATGAAACAATCCATGTTGTTGACTTGTTGATGGCCACTATTATAAGGACATTCATGCTCCCAATGTGCTTCACTGCATTCCAGGAACCAGGGATTTTCATCAACAATGTTTGTAGGGGCCAAGGTATTTGGAACTTCATGCTCATTCTTTGGCTTGTAAAATTGGTTCCCTTTCTGGAATTGTCCTTTGTACGGGGCCCTGGGTGCTTGGATCTGAGATTTTTCCAGTCTGACAATCTGGATCATCATTTCTTTTTGATTCTTTATGATGCCATCCATGGAGGCTTGTATCTTGCTGATATTGGTACATAGATCTGAAGTAGGCTCAACATTGTGTACTATTTTCTACTTGGTGTCTATTCTCCCCCTTGGGTTAGCAAAAGTCTCAATTTTAGATGAAAGGAGGTTCCTCTCTATCTTGGTGGAGAGCTCTTGGGCTTCTTAAATGGACTGGGGATTTTTGTCTCTAAGAAGATACCCTAGTTGGCCATTGAAAGATCTGGTGTAGATGTGGACAAGATAGTCATCTTTCGGGTGATGGCTCGTGGGAATTCGTTGTAACAATGTCTCGAATCTGGTGTGAAACTCCCGAATGGACTCATTTTCATACTTAGCAAGGCTATTTAGTCATGTGAGAAGCATATTAGGGTCTTCTTTGATACTCCATCTTTTGAGANACGCCCTCCATGGGCTCATTAGTCACAGGGATCATAACAATGTTAATCACATTTATTCATTAATATTATCAAACATATGCATAAAAACCATGATATATCATTCAATAGCTCAAAGACTTTACAAAAACCTACAATACAAGGTCGAGAAAAAGGACAAGATACTCTATTGCGCTAGTATCCATAAGGAAAGGAAAGTTTCCAAGGGGTTTCATCCAAGCCATGTAAACGAGGTGAAGTGGTTTAAGGAATGTCTAGACATACAGGTAGAGTGAGAGCTAGGGATGCATGATATTACCTATGGGTGCCTTTGTAGAAGGCGAGTTGTACCTCTCATGGATGCAATCTTTCCAAGCCCCCTTTTGCCTTTATTCTTTTCTTTACTTGTTTTTTCTTCTTCTTTTTCTTTTTATTCAAGGGCTAACTAGAGGACACAGCCTTGGCATGGTGACAAGAGCTGACAGTGTTACCCACAAGTACTTTCAGAGTGATGATAAGGTTGGCTCGTGATGAGACCCCCTTTCCCTTGGACATGCAACCAAAGGTCACTGCCCTGGCATGGTAACCGGATGATGGCAATGTCACGCTGTTAGGTACCCATGAACATAATAGGCTGGCTCATGATGAGACCCCCTATCCTCTTTATTAGGTCTTGTTTGTTATTTTTTCGGGTCCCTCTTGTTTCTTGCTAAGAGGCTTTTTATTGCCTTCTCGGGGATCCCTGGGTGAAGTATCTCGAGGTTTTATTTTCAGTCTTTTATCTTTTACCTGCTGCTTTTACTTTTTGGGCCTTTAGCCCCTTCTTCCCATGAGATAAGGTGCAACCCCACAAACATATCATCCTAATGCTTGGAAAAGGGGAATGGGAAAGATGAGCGGGAAACCAGATAGAAGAGTGGTGGTATGATGGGAACGGACGATGGCTCTTCAGAAATACCCTAGTGGAAAACCAAAACCTATGGGTACAGGCTTGCTAGGGCACTGAGTCAATCTCCCTAAGCATGGTCAAGTGGGTCAATGTAAGATCCAAGTAGTCGTCAGAAATAAAAGGAATTAGACGCATACATTTAAAGGTTATAATGATCAAAAGTGACACATACCATGATACATGGACCAATTATCTCATGGAGCAAGAGCATTCTCCGATACAAGACCAAGCCGATGGTGATGGATGCTTCTACTATTGACAAGACGAATCTGAGGAAAGAAGAAAAGGATGGGCCCTCCAGGGCCATGCTTAGGTCAATATTTCTCTCAGTACTCCATGTTTAGGACCTGAGGGCCTCGAGACATGATCTCCTAGTTATCCCTAGAAATCGGGGATAACATCTGGCCCCAATTCGGGGACATGTGCTCACCATAAAGAACATGAGAACCAACATCTTTGGCATAATCTGCAGACCTTCTCAACTCGATAGGGGCATTAGTAACAAAGATGGGGTGGTATTTCCACCTTGCATGTATATACATATATGTAAATGGAAATAAAAAAATGAATATGAAAATGTGAAAACAAACTAACATGAAATGAAAATGGTATAATACACGAAGAATGCCTACTTACCTGTGGAGTCAGGACCCACCACCTTGGTGGCGTTTAAGGAGGTTCCCAATGATAGGTAATGGGCGCCTTCTTCCTTCTAAAGTGGATAAGTAGTATGAGTTATCAACTGATTCCATTCCAACTCTGAAGGGTCTGAGCCATGACTGTGTGCTTCCCTTTACATTAGTTGGCTCTCCTTTATAGGTATCCCACATCCATACCATATCTCCCTCCTTATACTTCCTGACTTTGTATTTGGTTGTTCCTTGAACAACCCTAGTGTATTGTACCGAGGGAGGTGGGTGGGCTTCTACTGTAAAAACTTCTTGTTGAGACAGGCGGATTTGTACGTCATCTTCATTTTTCTTTAATATCTTCACCATCCCAATTTCTTTGTTCTTGAATTCATCTAGGAGTTGTTGGTATTCTTCTTTCTTGGGCCATTCGATCTGATCAAAGTCTTCCCCTGTTGCAAAGGGCATGTCTTCTAGAGAATATTTTTGAAGAGTTTGTATCATATCGTTCTGCACTTTGTCATTATTGACGGGATGAATAATATCCTACACATGGTCCCCAGTTATTGGTACATTGAGTAGATGTCTCACCGTTCCATCTTTCAAAGGGAATCACAAAAATATGAGGTTCATTTCAAGGGAACCGCCTAACATTGCGCCAAACTTCCTAGACAATAACATTCCCCATACATCTAGGACATCAACCACCACAATGTCAATGTGGACTGTCTTCTTCGGATACTCCTTCAGGCGTACTACAATATTCTCAACTACCACATGTGTGGGTATCGCTTTAGATTCGAAACCACACACATTCCTGTAAGGTCTAGTGACCTTCAAACCCATTTGTTGCATGACTTTAAGCGACATCATGTTGGCACCAGTACCTGTATATAGCATGCAATTGTTGAGATTTTTTTCATTCATTGTCAAAGTCATGAAGAAAGGAGGGTTTTCACCATATTGGACCCTGAAATGATAAACTTGCAACATAATAGGGGGGTTCATAGGTTCATCTGATCCCGAAAAGAAAGTATTAAAGCATTCCTTGATGGATGGGATCTTGATTGCTTCTCTCAAGGGGACATTCACATGCATCTTTGATAACGCCCCTTCAAAGTCAAAATTTAGCTCAACCTTACCAGCCTTGGATGTCTTAGGAAGAAGTATCTCTAGGGGTGGGGGCTTTGCCTGATCAGCAGCAGGTTGTTTTGAGTTTTTCCTTCTGTATACTTGAACTTCTTATTCTTTAGATTTTCTCGTGATTCCTGATCCATGTTGTTTATTACCACCATCCTTGCTTCTCTGGATGCTTCCATCATGAATTCTTGATGTTCTGTATATGGGATATTTATCTGAGGAAAATCCATGAAACAATCCATGTTGTTGACTTGTTGATGGCCAGTATTATAAGGACATTCATGCTCCCAATGTGCTTCACTACATTCCAGGAACCAGGGATTTTCATCAACAATGTTTGTAGGGGCCAAGGTATTTGGAACTTCATGCTCATTCTTTGGGTTGTAAAATTGGTTCCCTTTCTGGAATTGTCCTTTGTACGGGGCCCTGGGTTCTTGGATCTGAGATTTTTCCAGTCTGACAATCTGGATCATCATTTCTTTTTGATTCTTTATGATGCCATCCATGGAGGCTTGTATCTTGCTGATATTGGTACATAGATCTGAAGTAGGCTCAACATTGTGTACTATTTTCTACTTGGTGTCTATTCTCCCCCTTGGGTTATCAAAAGTCTCAATTTTAGATGAAAGGAGGTTCCTCTCTATCTTGGTGGAGAGCTCTTGGGCTTCTTAAATGGCCTGGGGATTTTTGTCTCTAAGAAGATACCCTAGTTGGCCATTGAAAGATCTGGTGTAGATGTGGACAAGATAGTCATCTTTCGGGTGATGGCTCATGGGAATTCGTTGTAACAATGTCTCGAATCTGGTGTGAAACTCCCGAATGGACTCATTTTCATACTTAGCAAGGCTATTTAGTCGTGTGAGAAGCATATTAGGGTCTTCTTTGATACTTCATCTTTTGAGAAAGGTCTCTTCAAGTCTATCCATGGTTTTGATGCTTCCGTCGAGAAGACTTAGGTACTAGTGCCTTGAGGCATCATAGAGAGTAGAGGTGAACAACTTCATGACCAAATCTTCAGCATCATCATTGATGGGGTGAATTTGAAAGAATGCCCAAAAGTTGCTCATATGCTCTTCGACACTGATTTCATTAGTACTGGTGAATTTAGGCAACCACTTCTCATACTTGGGTGGCATCTGCCTAGAGTAGCCTAGTATGGCTGGCATGTCTAACGGCCTGAAAAGGGTAGATGACCACTGTCTTTGATTGTTGGTTGGGTTCGTTGTAGTGGTCTGAGAGATAGACATGATTCTTAAAGGAAGGCTCTTCCCGAAAAGTGATTTGACAACATGAGAGTTTAAGGGAGGCTTCCTTCTGGATGATAAAGGAGGATTATTGAATATCTTTTTAGTTTGTGGAGTCACCAGATAGTTTACTTGAAACTACCAAAGAAAAGGGGAAAAACACCCTAGTGGAATCTCTAGGTAAGCTTGTAAGAAAAGGTCTTTGAGGCAAGGCTTACCGAAAAGATTTGTCGTTTTGAGGAGAATTGACTCAGTGTTCCTCGACAACGGCACCAAAATGTTATCGAACAGTTTGTAGCTAGGTCAAAAGGATAGAAGATAGAGGCCAAACTAGCGTGACAGGAACATGCCCCACCCAATGTCACCACAATGGGGAGGTTCTTTCTATTCAGGGAGGTTAGGCCTAGGAGAGACGTCCCTCGTAACCTGGAGTTTTGAAGAGGCTAAGGTATAAAGGTCAAAGTGAAATTCCCTCTTCACAAGTTACCACCAAGAGCAGATAGTCCAACTAAACAACCAATAATGAAGCGTAGCCCCAAATGAGAACACCTGCCCGGAACAAAGCAACAAAAAAACAATACATGCAGGCTATGATTCAATGGGTTAGTACTTCATACAACTATCTAATATCAATATATTAGCAATTATGACAATAGATATTGATGAGATCAATGTTTATTAATATAGCAATGGAACAGTATCAATTCATCAATAAATATCACAATGATATAACAAATAGTGTATCCAATCAATCCCTTACTCAATAAATGCTTCCAAACACCATCCAATTTCCTATAAAGGGAAAATGTTGCATCAAGATGGAATAACCAAGGATGAAGTCAGCCTTATTAGGGTTAGTAGTTAGTTAGGGTTTTAGTTTATAAGATTTTGAAAGTTTGTTTGACCACTATCACTTCAACGTTGGAGACCTAAGATTAGTGCCTAAGGGTAAATGGAGTCAAATTAAGGGAGGACACAAAGGTTGAAGGGAAAAGGCTAAGGACTAGAGGGAAGGGTTCTAAATTCCTACAAAGGCAGGGTCCCATAAACAAAACCCTAGGGGAAAGAGGCTCACTCCGATGTTGCTTAAGCAAGGCCTCGTGCTCTTTCCTCCTTCCTTAGGCTTAACTTGGAAAAATGGCTAGCATACAAGATAAATCAAGACACAAGAGTGAGGTGAGGGAGAGTGTTGCAAAGGCAAGGCCCTATCACCAAACCCTAGAAGTAGGATGACCCTAGGTGTAGATAACCTAGGCCTGGGATGTCTCCTCCTTCTTGACTTTTAAAGGGCATGACTAGCACGGGTGAAGAAGTAATAAGAGTGTAGCAATGGCTAGGCTCTTCCTTCCTTCTTTAATGGCTAAGAATTTCTCTTTTAGGGGACATGAAACAACGACCTACTTGTGTGTTTGTCCCCTAGGGTTTTAAAATCAGAAAAAATTATAATAAATGCAAGAATACAAGACTACAACCATTTAATTAATAAGTTTTGCAGAAAAAACACTTACATATCATGATGAAATAGCATTGCAAACCCTAGTTGTAAACCTTCCTCCAAGAGAAATGCCAAAAATGCCAAGAAAAGCCTTCCTTCAACAAGTACGCCTCACTCAAAATATGAAATACCCAAGTAGAGCGCAAAAATAAGATCTCACTAGGAGAGTGAGTTGTGTGTTATGTCAAAATGAAGACAAAATTCCTCAATATATACTGTATCAATGACCATTAATTAATTTTAGGTCATGAAAAATAGTCGATAAGGCTATAAACCAAAATCATATTATTTCTACATTAAATGTTCTTTTAAAACCCTAAATGAGAAAAAGGTGAGATGTCAAGCCCTCCTGAGGGAGACGTTAGGCTTTTTTGGGGCCAGTGCAGCATCTAGAAGCCAAACGTTATCCCTCCTTGGGCTCTTCCAAACGGCCACACATGCCAACAACCATGTACTTCTTCCATATGCTCATGATGACATCACAAGCCTCCTGGTGATGTCCTGGGTCATCTAGGGCCAACGTTCCACTGCAAGTGGGTCAATCCCCCTAGGCTTGGCTCATCCAAAGTGCCCCTGATGGAACGTCCTATTCTTCTCTGGTGGAAAACCTCGGCCAAACATTGTCCTATATCTGCCCCTTTGATGGGGTCTCAACAACCATTCGATGGGCTCTTCAGCCCCATGGAGGTCCAAACTAATCATCTCCCCATGTGTACCCGTCCAAATGGTACCTGTCTATCAGGTATGGTCCTGCACATCAAAAACTACGCCCTCCATGGGCACATTAGTCACAGGGATCATAGCAATGTTAATCACATTTCATCCTTAATATTATCAAACATATGCATAAAAACCCTGATACATCATTCAATAGCTCAAAGACTTTACAAAATCCTACAATACAAGGTCGAGAAAAAGGACAAGAAACCCTATTTGGCTAGTATCCATAAGGAAAGGAAAGTTTCCAAGGGGTTTAAGCCAAACCATGTAAATGAGGTGAAGTGGTTTAAGGGATGTCTAGACATACGGGTAGAGTGAGAGCTAGGGATGGATGATATTACATGTGGGTGCCTTTGTAGAAGGCGAGTTGTACTTGTCATGGATGCAATCTTTCCAAGCCCTCTTTTGCCTTTATTATTTTCTTTACTTTCTTTTTCTTCTTATTTTTATTTTTATTCAAGGGCTAAATAGGGGACACTGCCTTGGCATGGTGACCAGAGCTGACTGTGTTACCCACAAGTACTTTCACAACGATGATAATGTTGGCTCGTGATGAGACCTCCTTTCCCTTGGCCATGCAACCAAAGGTCACTGCCCTGGTGTGGTAACTAGATGATGGCAATGTCATGTTGTTAGGTACCCTTGAACAYAAYAGGTTGTCTCRTGATAAGACCCCCTATCCTCTTGATTAGGTCTTGTTTGTTATTTTTTCGGGTCCMTCTTGTTTGTTGTTGAGAGGATTTTTATTGCCTTCTCGGGGATCCCTGGGCRAAACATCTCGAGGTTTCATTTTCAGKATTTTATCTTTTACCAACTGCTTTTACCTTCTGGGCCTTTAGTCCCTTCTTCYCACGAGATAAGGTRCAACCCAACAAACAGATCATCCTAATKCCCGGACAAGGGGAATGGGAAATTTGAGTGGGAAACCAKATGGAAGAATGGTGGTATGATGGGAACGGATGATGGCTCTTCAGAAATACCCTAGTGGAAAACCAAAACCTATGGGTACAGGCTTGCTAGGGCACCCAGTCAATYTCCCTAAGCATGGTCAAGTGGGTCAATGTAGGATCCAAGCAGTCGTCAGAAATAAAAGGAATTAGATGCATACATTTAAAGGTTATAATGATCAAAAGTGACACATACCATGATACCTGGACCAATTACCTCATGGAGCAAGATCCTTCTYCGATACAAGACCAAGCCGATGGTGATGGATGYCGCTGCTACTGACAAGACRAATCTGATGAAAGAAGAAAATGATAGGCCCTCCAGCGCCATGCTTAGGTCAATCCTGCTCTCGGTACTCCATGTCTAGGACCTATGAGCCTCGAGACATGATCTCCTAGTTATCCCTAGAAATCAGGGATAACATCTGACTCCATCTCGGGGACATGTGCTCACCGTAGACCGCATGAGAACCTCCTCCTCTCTGGCATAACCTGCATACTTTCTCAACTCGATAGTGGCATCAGTAACAAAGATGGGGTGGTATTTCCACCCCGCATGTATAGACATATATATAAACTGAAATAAAACAATCAATATGCAAATGTGAAAGCAAACTAACATGAAATGCAAATGCTATAATACACGAATAATTTCTACTTACCTATACTTACCTGTGGATTCAGGTCCCACCACCTTTGTGGGGTTTAAGGAGGCGCCCGCTGATAGGTAATGGGTGCCTTATTCCTTCTAAAGTGGATAAGTAGTATGAGTTATCAACTGATTCCATTCCAACTTTGAAGGGTCTGAACCATGACTGTGTGCTTCCCTTTACATTAGTTGGCTCTTCTTTCTGGGTATCCCACATCCATACCATATCTCCCTCCTTATACTTTCTAACTTTGTATTTGGTAATTCCCTGAACAACCCTGGTGTATTGTACTGAGGGAGGTGGGTGGGATTCTGCTATAAAAACTTCTTGTTGAGACAGGCGGATTTGTACGTCATCTTCATTTTTCTTTAATATATTCATCGTCCCAATTTCTTTGTTCTTGAATTCATCTAGGAGTTGTTGGTATTCTTCTTTCTTGGGCCATTCGATCTGATCAAAGTCTTCCCCTGTTGCAAAGGGCATGTCTTCTGGAGAATATTTCTAAAGAGTTTGTATCATCTCGTTCTGTGCTTTGTCATTATTGACAGGATGAATAATATCCTACAAATGGTCCATAGTTATTCGCACATTGAGTAGACATCCCACCGTTCCATCTTTCAAAGGTAATCACAAAAATGTGAGGTCCATTTCAAGGGAACCACCTAACATTGCGCAAAACTTCCTAGAAAATAACATTCCCCATACGTCTGGGACATCAACCACCACAATCTCAATCTGGATTGTCTTCTCCGGATACTCCTTCAGGCGTACTTCAAAATTCTCAACTACCCCATGTGTGGGTATTGCTTTAGATTCGAAACAACACACATTCCTGTAAGGCCTAGTGACCTTCAAACCCATTTGTTGCATGACTTTAAGCAACATCATGTTGGCACCAACACCTGTATCTAGCATGAAATTGTTGAGATTTTTGTCATTCATTGTCAAAGTGATGAAGAAAGGAGGGTTTTCACCATATTGGACCCTGAAATGATCAGCTTGCAACATAATAGGGGGGTCCATAGGTTCATCTGATCCCAAAAAGAAAGTATCAAAGCATTCCTTGATGGATGGGATCTTGATTTCTTCTCTCAAGGGGACATTCACATGCATCTTTGATAACGCCCCTTCAAAGTGAAAATTTAGGTCAACCTTACCAGCCTTGGATGTCTTAGGAAGAAGTATCTCCAGGGGTGGGAGCTTTGCCTGATCAAAAACAGGTTGTTTTGAGTTTTTCCTTCTGTATACTTGAACTTCTTGTTTCTTTAGCTTTTCTTGTGATTCCTGATCCAGGTTGTTTATTACCGCCATGATTTCTACTCTGGATACTTCCTTCAGAGCTTCTTGATGTTCTATATCTGTGATATTTATCTGAGGAAACTCCATGAAACAATCCATGTCATTGACTTGTTGATGGCCAGTATTATAAGGATATTCATTCTCCCAATGTGCTTCACTGCATTCCAGGCACCAGGGATTTTCATCAACAATGTTTGTAGGGGCAAAGGTATTTGGAACTTCATGCTCATTCTTTGGCTTGTAAAATTGGTTCCCTTTCTGGAATTGTCCTTTGTACGGG
This sequence comes from Picea glauca, assembly GCA_000966675.3. NCBI lineage: Eukaryota > Viridiplantae > Streptophyta > Pinopsida > Pinales > Pinaceae > Picea > Picea glauca. The sequence goes on from JZKD02S2098927.1 coordinate 40,323, forward strand.
GCCTTGGGTGCTTGGATCTGACATTTTTCAAGTTTGACAATCCAGCTCATCATTTCATGTTGATTATTTATGATGCCATCCATGGAGGCTTGTAGCTTGCTGATACTGGTACATATATCTGATGTAGGCTCAACATTGTGTACTATTTTCTGCTTGGTGTCTATTCTCCCCCTTGGGTTAGCAAAAGGCTCAATTTTAGATGAAAGGAGGTTCCTTTCTATCTTGGTGGGGAGCTCTTGGTCTTCTTGAATGGACTGGGGATTTTTGTCCCTAAGAAGATACCCTAGTTGGCCATTGAAATATCTGGTGTAGATATGGACAAGATAGTCATCTTTCGGGTGATGGCTTGTGAGAATTCGTTGTAACAATGTCTCAAATCTGGTGTGAAACTCCCGAATGTACTCATTTTCATACTTAGCAAGGCTATTTAGTCATGTGAGAAGCATATTAGGGTCTTCTTTGATACTCCATCTTTTGAGAAAGGCCTCTTCAAGTCTATCCATGGTTTTGATGCTTTTTTCTGGAAGGCTTAGGTACCAACGCCTTGAGGCATCATAGAGAGTAGCAGAGAACAACTTCATCACCAAATATTAAGCATCATCACTGATGGGGTGAAGCTGAAAGAATGCCCAAAAGTTGCTCATATGCTCTTCGACACTAATTGTGTCAGTACCAGTGAAATTAGGCAACCACTTCTCATACTTGGGTGGCATCTGCCTAGAGTAGCCTGGTATGGTTGACATGTCTAACGGCCTAAAAAGGGTATATGACCATTGTCTTTGATTGTTGGTTATGTTCGTTGTAGCGATCTGAGAGCTAGACATGATTCTTAAAGGAAGGCTTTTCCCGAAAAGTGATTTGACAACATGAGAGTTTAAGGGAGGCTTCCTTCTAAAAGATAAAGGAGGATTATTGAATCTCCTTTTAGTTTGTGGAGTCGTCAGATAGTTTACTTGAAACTACCAAAGAAAAGGGGAAAAAAACCCTAGTGGAGTTGCCAGGTAAGCTTATAAGAAAAGGTCTCTGAGGCAAGGCTTACCGAAAAGATTTGTCGTTTTGAGAAGAATTGATTCAGTGTTCCCCGACAGTGGTGCCAAAATGTTATAGCACAGTTTGTAGCTAGGTCAAAAGGCTAGAAGATAGAGGCCAAACTGGCGTAACATGAACCTGCCCCACCCAATGTCACCACAATGGGGAGGTTCTTTCTATTTAGGGAGGTTAGGCCCATGGGAGACGTCCTCGGTAACCTGGAGTTTTGAAGAGGCTAAGGTATAAAGGTCAAAGTGAAATTCCCTCTTCACAGGTTACCACCAAGAGCAGATAGTCCGGCTAAACAACCAATAATGAAGTTTATCCCCAAATGAGAACACCTGCCCGTAGCAAAGCAACAACAAAACAATACATGCAGGCTATGATTCAATGGGTTATCACTTCATACAACTATTTGATATCAATATATTAGCAATTATGACAATAGATATTGACGAGATCAATGTTTATTAATATATCAATGGAATAGTATCAATTCATCAATAAATATCGAGATGATGTAGCAAACAGTGTATCCAATCAATCCCTTACTTAATAAATGCTTCAAAACACCATCTAATTTCCTATAAAGGGAAAATGTTACGTCAATATGGAATAAACAAGGATGATGTCAACCTTATTAGGGTTAGTAGTTAGTTAGGGTTTTATTTTATAAGAGTTTGAAAGTTTGTTTGACCACTATCACTTCAACGTTGGATACCTAAGATTAGTTCTTAAGGGTAAATGATTTCAAATTAAGGGAGGACGCAAAGGTTGAAGGGAAAATGCTAAGGAGTAGACGGAAGGGTTCTGAAGTGCTGCAATGGCAGGGCCCTAGAAACAAAACCCTAGGGGAAAGAGGCTCACTACGGTGTTTCTTAAGCAAGGCCTCGTGCTCTTTCCTCCTTCCTTAGGTTTAACTTGGCAAAACGGATAGCATAAAAGATAAATCAAGACACGAGAGTGAGGTGAGGGAGAGTGTTGCAAAGGAAAGGCCCTATCACCAAACCCTAGAAGCAGGATGCCCCTAGGTGTAGATAACCTAGGCCTAGGACATCTCCTCCTTCTTGACTTTTAAATGGCATGGCTATCATAGGGGAAGAAGTAATAAGAGTGTAGCAATGGCTAGGCTCTTCCTTCCTTCTTCAATGGTTGAGAATTTCTCTTTTAGGGGACATGAGACAATGACCTACTTGTGTGTTTGTCCCCTAGTGTTTTAAAATCAACAAAATTTATAATAAATGAAATAATACAAGACTACAACCATTCAATTAAGAAATTTTGCAGAAAAAACACTTACATATCATGATGAAATAACATTGCAAACCCTAGTTGTAAACCTTCCTTCAAGAGAAATGCCAAAAATGCCAAGAAAATCCTTCCTTCAACAAGTGTGCCTCACTCAAAAGATGAAATAACCAAGTAGGGCGCAAAAATGATATCTCACTAGGAGAGTGAGTTGTGTGTTATGTCAAAATGAGGATAAAATTCCTTAATATATACTGTATCAATGACCATTAATTAATTTTAGGTCATGAAAAATAGCCAACAAGGATATAAACCAAAATCATATTGATTCTACATTAAATGTTCTTTTAAAACCCTAAATGAGAAAAAGGTGAGACATCAAGCCCTCTTGAGGGAGACGTTAGGCTTTTTTGGGGCCAGTGCAACATCTAGAAGCCAAATGTTAGCCCTCCTTGGGCTCTTCCAAATTTCCACACATGCCAACAACCCTGCGCATCTACCATATGCTCATGATGATGTCACAAGCCTTCTGGTGACGTCATGGGTCATCTGTGGCCAACATTCCACTGCAAGTGGGTCAATCCCCTTAGGCCTGGCTTAGCCAAAGTGCCCCTGATGGAACGTCCTCTTCTTCTCTGGTGCAAAACCTCGGTCAAACACTGTCATGTCTCTGCCCCTTTGATGAGGTCTTAGCAACCATTTGATGGGCTCTTCATCCCCATGAAGGTACGAACTAATCATCTCCCCATGTGTACCGGTCCAAATGGTACCTGTATTTCGGGTATGGTCTTTCACATCAAAAAATACACCCTCCATGGGATCATTAGTCACAGGGATCATAGCAATGTTAATCAAATTTCATCATTAATATTATCAAACATATGCATAAAAACCCTGATGTATCATTCAATAGCTCAAAGACTTTACAAAAACCTACAATATAAGGTCGAGAAAAAGGACAAGATACCCTATTGGGCTAGTATCCATCAGGAAAGGAAAGTTTCCAAGGGGTTTCATTCAAGCCATGTAAATGAGGTGAAGTGGTTTAAGGGATGTCCAGACATATGGGTAGAGTGAGAGCTACGAATGCATGATATTACCTATGGGTGCCTTTGTAGAAGGCGAGCTGTACCTGTCATGGATGCAATCTTTCCAAGCCCCCTTTTGCCTTTATTCTTTTCTTTACTTTCTTTTTCTTCTTCTTTTTCTTTTTATTCAAGGGCTAACCAGAGGACACTGCCTTGGCATGGTGACCAGAGCTGACAGTGTTACCCACAAGTACTTTCACAACGATGATAAGGCTGGCTCGTGATGAGACCCCCTTTCCCTTGGCCATGCAACCAAAGGTCACTTCCCTGGTGTGGTAACCGGATGATGGCAATGTCACGTTGTTAGGTACCCATGAACATAATAGGCTAGCTCGTGATGAGACCCCCTATCCTCTTGATTAGGTCTTGTTTGTTATTTTTTGAGTACCTCTTGTTTCTTTTTGAGAGGCTTTTTATTGCCTTCTTCGAGATCCCTGGGCAAAGCATCTCTAGGTTTCTTTTTCAGGTTTTTATCTTTTACTAGCTGCTTTTACCTTCTGGGCCCTTAGTCCCTTCTTCCCACGAGATAAGGTGCAACCCCACAAACAGATCATCCTAATGCCCAGACAAGGGGAATGGGAAAGATAAGCGAGAAACTAGATTGAAGAGTGGTGGTATGATGGGAACATACAATGGCTCTTCAGAAATACCCTAGTGGAAAACCAAAACCTATGGGTACAGGCTTTCTAGGGCACCCAGTCAATCTCCCCAAGCATGGTCAAGTGGGTCAATGTAATATCCAAGCAGTCATCATAAATAAAAGGAATTAGACGCATACATTTAAAGGTTATAATGATCAAAAGTGACACATACCATGATAATTGGACCAATTACCTCATGGAGCAAAAGTCTTCTCTGATACAAGACCAAGCCGATGATGATGGATGTTGCTGCTGCTGACAAGATGAATTTGATGAAAGAATAAAAGGATGGGCCCTCCAGGGCCATGCTGAGGTCAATCCTTCTCTTGGTACTCCATGTCTAGGACCTGTGGGCCTCGAGACATGATCTCCTATTTATCCCTATAAATCGGGGATAACACTCATCAGATTCAAAATCGTCAGGTTTGGAGTAGTTACCAGCTGGCGTTTCAGGGATCAGATTTTGGGGTTGTTCAATCTCAGTGAGGTAAAAATCTACCGGGTCTTCTACCATGTGAATAAAAACCTGGTCAGGGGTGTTAACAACTGATCTTCTTACTTTGTTTCTATGAGGAAGTAAAGGAGGTAAGGGTAATGATCCAATTTGTCAGGCGTAAGCTCTTGTGACTCTTATGAACTGGTTCAACTCCTCGTGGGGGAGAGCATAAGGTATGTCAGGGAATATGTGTTCTGCTTCATTGTGCTGAGGTGAGTTACTCGTTTCAGGAGTACTCTCTATATGTGGGTTGTATTGAGGATGAATATCCATGCATGTCAGTTTTGTTGAATCTACAGGTTATTTGAAATATATTATTAGAAATGTCATTATCCATTCATTCATTCAGGCCCTCCTTCTAGTGCCAATTTTGTTGATGGGTCCAAGATCCTTTGACTCAACAATAGGAACCAAACCTGCCTTAGAGGCCCAATTATACTCTACAACATTTGATGAGTGGAATGGTTCTCTAGATATTTCGATCTAGCCAATTTACCGATGGGCTTTGCTAGTGATTGTCAGTGTATCCTTCTGTGAAAGTTCCTCCTCGATGTTAAAAGATTCTCTTTTTGTCTTTTCTATTATTAGATAAGTCCAATAAAATAAGGGTGATGGTATAAGCCAACTGTTAAAGGAAATTATTAACTACTCAAGAATGTTGAGCTTGGGATAATCCTCGTTCTCTAGCGTGTAGACAACAATATTCACACCTATTACAAGTCTAGTAATAATACGTTAACTTGTTGGTATTTCAACACTGACTAAGATAACAATTATGAAAAGAAAATACACATGTAATAAAGATAAGTGCAAGAAAAATAACTTCCTTATCTTTACCATCAATCACATTTTAACACAACGATTCACTTTTCATCATTTAGAACAAAAGAACTGTTTAATGTATTGAAAATATACTTATCAATAAATTCAGAAACTCTTACTCGTTACAACATCAACTACTGAATTCAAAGATGGAAGTAGTTCCTCCTCAATCTAATCACATAACAATTTTGATGAAAATAAAATTTGTCTCTGGCTTTAAACATAACTTCTTAATTGAAGTTGCACATAAATAATTCTTTTGCAATTCTCCAAAAAAGAGGGTCTTTCCAAAAACCATTGAACCTTTGCACAAAGTCGATCTCCTTATTTATAAAGGATCACTAAGCTAAAAATAACTACTAAAAGTTGTGTTAAGTAAAACAAAATTGACACGTGGCAGAATTTATCTCCTCGTTCTCTTAAGATCATCTGATTTTTTACTGCAGTGGATGATTTCTCTTATACTCCGCTCATTTAAAGAAAATGTCTTCACATGTGTTTACATAGGGAAACCTATGTTGATCCATTGGCACAGAGAAGAATTCATTTATCTCCATTGCTTCTTCTCTATACCTGATGAGATTGACACTTAACCGTTGGAGAACTTCGAAGGATTTAATTGGGTGTTCCATGAACTTCTTTACTTGACTTAAAGTCATACTTGAAATCTGTGAGATCTCTGCCTCCCATGCCAAGTCTTTCTCTACATGCCATTTGACTATGTCATGCAAATTGGAAAAAAATTCTGGTGGGACGAATTTTGGTAGGCCAATGTTTTCCATCTCCTGATTGATCTTCTCCCAGATTTTCTCACATTCTCTCCACCTTTCCTGTATCTTCCACTGAGGTTCTTGGACCATGCTCACCCAATATTCAACTTCCTTCCTGATTCAACTGATGTTGCTATCCATTAGTACTCAGATGTCGTGTTCTTCCAAGTCTCAGCCTTTCTGTACCACACTGATATAGTCAATCCGCTCCAAGGTCTGATGTGATTTTTCATACCACCTCTACAAGTCTTTATAAGTTTTCATCCCCATGAGAGTATCCTATTGGAAATCAGTGATGCATGTGGTGAAGAGGTTTCGTTCGTTTGTGAACTGTGCATATGTTTCTCTGAACTCACTTCTTAGGAATACCACTGCCTAGGTTGAATCTTGATAATACTTCGCTAGATGACACAGATGATACAACCCCTTATTTAAGGTTTCTAATTCCTTTTTTCCATCATTGCATCAGTTATAGCCATCCCTGCCTCGATTATATCAATAGTATTAGCATTTTTTGTATTGAGAATTGTTTCTTCTATGGTAACAATGAGTGTGCTATCAAGTGTGAGCCTCCTTTTCTTGGTTTTCCTTCTCATCACATCCTTCCTCTTTTTGTCATAAGCGATCTCTTGTATGTCGATGACCTCATCCACTGGCTCAGGAATCTGTTGGTCTCCCCAGGTCAAAGTTTTTCCTAGGTTTCTTGTCGCATATATTTGTTCTATGACTGGCTCTTGTAGTTCTTTAGCAAGGGGATCTTCTGTATGTCCTGGTGACTCAGCCTACTGTTGGGGTTCATCAGCTGGTGGAGTTTTGGATTTATATGGGGAGAGGGGAAAATGATTAACATTTACTAGAGGATCGACTATTGAGGTGTTGATTTTTTATTGCTCCTTTTCTTATTCCTATTCACTAGAGCCCAAATCCTCCTTGGAACTGTCCATCTTATGCTGAATTCCTGATTGGTCAAGAAAATCAGTGTCTAGCATGCTTCCAGCCTGGTTGTCTCCAAATGCAGGGGGCTGGGAAAATGCCTTCTTAGTAGAAATTTTGATGACCGGCTCTACTTTAGTAGAAAAATCCAACTGCCTCACAACACCGGGAGAAGATCCTTCACCGACCTCTGCTTCTTTCAATTTTGGTGCTCTCGGTGAGTATCTAGTCATTGGCTTCCTCGAAGGCATTTTCCTACACAAAGAACAAAGTGAGATATGGACCTACATAAATAATAATGAAAAATAAATAGTTGCAAGCGACTGAAATATTACAGACGGTTCATACCTCTCCTTCTCACAAAATTAACCTGGTTTAGAATTCTGAAAATAGACTGTGATCTTCTAAAAAATTTTCTGGCTCCTTCAACTGCTCCGGTAATGAAATACTTGGGTACTGAATACTGCGTTCAAAATATGTATTTATAATTTAAACAAGGAGCATACTTACCTTGTCGCATCATCTCTTGAATTCATGGTGTAAATGTGGTCTTCACAATCCATCACCAAAATATGAATCATGCTCAGGATTAAATTCGATCGCAGGTTGGCGATGAAGGAGCGAGGTGCTACGTAGTTCATCGGAGACTTCAAACTCCTATTATTTGGTGAATGCACGGGTTATTAACGTGTGTTAATCGATGCATTGATTGGCCTATTAAATAACCATATCTGATCTTAATCTTCATCGAATACGTCCCATCTCGTCGTTGATGTCCTATCATTCGACCGTTTAAACAAGTGGATCGACGTCGACAATTTTCTTAGAAAACGTTCCTTAATACCTCTTTTAGTGAAAGTTCTGATGCCAACATGAGATTTTGTACAATGATGATGTGGAAATGCTGACCTGGAAGGGTGATCATGACACATGACATTTGATTTTGGTTCTTTCATTAAAAGTTTCTTCAAAATCAAAGATTTTATTTGGAAATGGCTCTAGGAATCTTAGCCTATCCTGCCAATGCCAAAAACATGTCGAGGATTGATGATCGACGAGTTTCTATGTTCTCATAGCCCGATCTATATTATTGGAGAGTTTCGTAGCATTTGGAGGCCTCCTTCATCAGGGTCAAACCAGCTAGGGTTTCAGTCATCCAGGGGGGTGCACCATTCAGTGGA
>JZKD02S2098938.1:0-10162 GCA_000966675.3 Picea glauca
GTCAATAATTTTCAAATCATGATAGCTAATGGTGGGTCCATGAAATGTGGTGGGTGTTGTGAAAATGTATGTCTTCAAATTGGACATTACCACCTGAAATATCATATGTTTTTCATTGACATGGGCAATTGTGACATTGTGTTAGGTGTTAAATGGTTACACACTTTACGTTCCATTCTTATGTATTTTAAGGAATTAACCATGCAATTCCAACATAAGGGACAAAGGTATCAATTCCAAGGTCTCACATTTGGTTCTCCTGATATCATCAGTTCCCATTGCATGGAGCATATCCTCAAGAAAGGTTACTCCAGTGTTATTTCTCAACCCCATTACATTCAATCGCTTCAGAAACCATATGTGCATCTTGACCTTCAAGATATCCTCTCCAAACATCAATCTATTTTTTCCAGTCCTCAAGGACTTCTGCCTTCTCATGGTGTTCATGATCATTCCATCCCCCTTGTTCTTGGCATTCTTCCTCCCAATGTTCACCCTTATCATCATCCCTTTTCCCAAAAGAATGAAATTGAGAAAATAGTGCAGGAATTTCTCCAATCAGGTGTTATCCACCCTAGTACCAACCCTTATTCTTCTCTTGTGGTCATGGTACTCAAGAAATAAGGTATTTGGTGCATGTTTCTTGACTTTCGTTCCCTCAATAAACTCACCATCAAGGACAAGTTTCCCATTCCTTTCATTGATGATGTCTTGGATGATCTGAGTGGTGTTGAGTACTTCACTAATGATCTCTGTTTTTTCTACCACCGGATACATATGAAATAAGTTGACATCCCCAAGACTACCTTTCAAACTCATGAGGGTTACTATGAGTTCTTGGTCATCAGCTTTGCCCTGTGTAATTCCCCCTCCACCTTCCAAAGCCTCAGGAATCATGTCTTCCATCCTTTTCTCCATCATTTTGTCTTAGTTTTATTTGATGATATTCTCATCTATAGTAAAACTTGCCAATCCCATCTTTCTCATGTGCATCAAGTTCTCCATCTACTCTCTCAGCACCAACTTTTCCTCAAACACTCTAAATGTTCCTTTGGCTCCTCATAAATTGAGTACTTGGGTCATATTATTGGAAAGGTTAGTGACTGGGTGGATCCTAAGAATATTGAAGTAATTCAAGATTGTCCTCGCCCCAAGACTATCAAAATCTTGCGCCTCTCACTGCTCTCCTTAAAAATAATTCTTTCACTTGGAATCATGCAACTAATCAGGCCTTTCAATCCTTGAAGGTAGCTATGTGAATTACTCCGATCTTGGCCCTTCCTAATTTCACAAAGACCTTTGTCCTAGAATGTGATTCCTCTAAGAGATTAATTGGAGCAATCCTTATGTAAGAGGGCAGACCATTTTCCTTTACCAACAAACAATTTTCAGAATGACATTTGGTCCAATCAATATATGAAAAGGAAATGTTGGCTATTATTCATGCCATGGATCTTTGGCACCCTTATCTCTTTGGGAAACGATTCCAAATTAAGACAGATCATCAAAGCCTCAAATATTTTCTGGAGCAACGACCTTCATCCCCGAAGAAAAAAAAATGGGTGACTAAGCTCTTAGGATAATTTTTATGAGATCATTTACAAGAAAGGAAAATAAAATGTGGTTGTTGACGCTCTTTCATGAAAATATGTAGATGAAGGGTCCCTTTTCTCCCTCTCCTTCATTTTACCAGATTGGCTCTAAGCTATTCGCGAGAAATGGCTCCAAAATCCTAAAATTACGCACTTGATCCAACAATTGCAAGCCATCTATCTAGTTTCACTAGGGTACTCTCGACACAATGACGAGCTTTGCTACAAACATCATTTGTATTTATGTAAGGAGTCACAACTTAAATCCATGGTGCTTTTTGAGCTTCATGCTAACCCACATCTAGGAACTTAGGGTTTACCAAAACCTATGACTGGTTCAAACATTCTTTTTTGGGGGATGGTATGAAAAAAGACATTCTCACTTTTGTGGAAGAATGTGATGTTTTTCAACACAACAAGGGAGAAACAATCAAATATCTTGGCACACTACAACCACTTCCGATTCCAACCGCTATTTGGAGGGACATCTCTATGGATTTTATTGTGGGATTACCTAAACTAGGAAATAAGTTATTCATCATGGTGTTCATTGATCGTCTTTCCAAGTATGATCATTTATGTGCTCTTCAACACCCATTTACCGCCTCCACTATGGCTCAAATTTTCATGGATCATGTCTTCAAGATTCATGTCATGCCTCATTATATTTCTTCTGATCGAGATTCCACTTTCACCAACAATTTTTGGAAATAATTGCTCAGGCTACATGGCACCCAATTCATCTCAGTGCCGCCTATCATACCTAGACTGATGGTCAAACCGAAGTTGTCAACAAGTGTTTGGATACATATTTGAGGTGTTTTTCCTCTGAAAGGAAAAATCAATGGGCTCAATGGTTACCATTAGTTGAATGGTGGTACAACACTTATTACCATANGTCAATAATTTTCAAATCATGATAGCTAATGGTGGGTCCATGAAATGTGGTGGGTGTTGTGAAAATGTATGTCTTCAAATTGGACATTACCACCTGAAATATCATATGTTTTTCATTGACATGGGCAATTGTGACATTGTGTTAGGTGTTAAATGGTTACACACTTTACGTTCCATTCTTATGTATTTTAAGGAATTAACCATGCAATTCCAACATAAGGGACAAAGGTATCAATTCCAAGGTCTCACATTTGGTTCTCCTGATATCATCAGTTCCCATTGCATGGAGCATATCCTCAAGAAAGGTTACTCCAGTGTTATTTCTCAACCCCATTACATTCAATCGCTTCAGAAACCATATGTGCATCTTGACCTTCAAGATATCCTCTCCAAACATCAATCTATTTTTTCCAGTCCTCAAGGACTTCTGCCTTCTCATGGTGTTCATGATCATTCCATCCCCCTTGTTCTTGGCATTCTTCCTCCCAATGTTCACCCTTATCATCATCCCTTTTCCCAAAAGAATGAAATTGAGAAAATAGTGCAGGAATTTCTCCAATCAGGTGTTATCCACCCTAGTACCAACCCTTATTCTTCTCTTGTGGTCATGGTACTCAAGAAATAAGGTATTTGGTGCATGTTTCTTGACTTTCGTTCCCTCAATAAACTCACCATCAAGGACAAGTTTCCCATTCCTTTCATTGATGATGTCTTGGATGATCTGAGTGGTGTTGAGTACTTCACTAATGATCTCTGTTTTTTCTACCACCGGATACATATGAAATAAGTTGACATCCCCAAGACTACCTTTCAAACTCATGAGGGTTACTATGAGTTCTTGGTCATCAGCTTTGCCCTGTGTAATTCCCCCTCCACCTTCCAAAGCCTCAGGAATCATGTCTTCCATCCTTTTCTCCATCATTTTGTCTTAGTTTTATTTGATGATATTCTCATCTATAGTAAAACTTGCCAATCCCATCTTTCTCATGTGCATCAAGTTCTCCATCTACTCTCTCAGCACCAACTTTTCCTCAAACACTCTAAATGTTCCTTTGGCTCCTCATAAATTGAGTACTTGGGTCATATTATTGGAAAGGTTAGTGACTGGGTGGATCCTAAGAATATTGAAGTAATTCAAGATTGTCCTCGCCCCAAGACTATCAAAATCTTGCGCCTCTCACTGCTCTCCTTAAAAATAATTCTTTCACTTGGAATCATGCAACTAATCAGGCCTTTCAATCCTTGAAGGTAGCTATGTGAATTACTCCGATCTTGGCCCTTCCTAATTTCACAAAGACCTTTGTCCTAGAATGTGATTCCTCTAAGAGATTAATTGGAGCAATCCTTATGTAAGAGGGCAGACCATTTTCCTTTACCAACAAACAATTTTCAGAATGACATTTGGTCCAATCAATATATGAAAAGGAAATGTTGGCTATTATTCATGCCATGGATATTTGGCACCCTTATCTCTTTGGGAAATGATTCCAAATTAAGACAGATCATCAAAGCCTCAAATATTTTCTGGAGCAACGACCTTCATCCCCGAAGAAAAAAAATGGGTGACTAAGCTCTTAGGATAATTTTTATGAGATCATTTACAAGAAAGGAAAATAAAATGTGGTTGTTGACACTCTTTCATGAAAATATGTAGATGAAGGGTCCCTTTTCTCCCTCTCCTTCATTTTACCAGATTGGCTCTAAGCTATTCGCGAGAAATGTCTCCAAAATCCTAAAATTATGCATTTGATCCAACAATTGCAAGCCATCTATCTAGTTTCACCAGGGTACTCTCGACACAATGACGAGCTTTGCTACAAACGTCATTTGTATTTATGTAAGGAGTCACAACTTAAATCCATGGTGCTTTTTGAGCTTCATGCTAACCCACATCTAGGAACTTAGGGTTTACCAAAACCTATGACTGGTTCAAACATTCTTTTTTGGGGGATGGTATGAAAAAAGACATTCTCACTTTTGTGGAAGAATGTGATGTTTTTCAACACAACAAGGGAGAAACAATCAAATATCTTGGCACACTACAACCACTTCCGATTCCAACCGCTATTTGGAGGGACATCTCTATGGATTTTATTGTGGGATTACCTAAACTAGGAAATAAGTTATTCATCATGGTGGTCATTGATCGTCTTTCCAAGTATGATCATTTATGTGCTCTTGAAAACTCATTTACCGCCTCCACTATGGCTCAAATTTTGATGGATCATGTCTTCAAGCTTCATGGCATGCCTCATTATATTTCTTCTGATCGAGATCCCACTTTCACCAACAATTTTTGGAAATAATTGCTCAGGCTATAGGGCACCCAATTCATCTCAGTGCCGCCTATCATCCCTAGACTGATGGTCAAACTGAAGTTGTCAACAAGGGTTTGGATACATATTTGAGGTGTTTTTCCTCTGAAAGGAAAAATCAATGGGCTCAATGGTTACCATTAGTTGAATGGTGGTACAACACTTATTACCATACAACTACTCGCATGACTCCTTTTGAAGCAATGTATGGAAAAAAAACCACCTTTTSTTATCTCCTACATTCTAGGTGTCTCGAAGGTCTAGGYGGTTGACCAAACACTTACAGCCTGACAGGTTATTCTYTGTACCCTCAAAATGAATYTRGTCATGGCTCAGAATCGTATGAAGAAACAAGTAGATCAAGGTCACTCAGAACATTAATTTGTTGAAGGAGACCAGATATTTCTTCGACTACAACCTTATAAGAAAACTTCACTCAAGGTCAAACATTGTTAGAAACCGACGCCCAAATTTTATGGTCCTTATACAGTTTTCAAGTTCGTGGTATAAGTGGAATATCAATTAGCTTTTCTCAGTCCTTCTAAGATCCATCATGTTTTTCATGTCTCATGTTTAAATAAGGTGATTGGAACTAAGTACCAAAATAAAACCAACCTTCCTGAGTTGGATGAAGAAGGATCCATATTGGTTGCATCCACAAGTAGTTTTGGATCAGCGTGAGCGTCGTCATTGTCAGTGCACTGCCAAGGAAGTGTTAGTCCAGTGGAAATATACAACTCCAATAGATGCCACCTGGAATTTAACTACCATTATGCAACAATTTCCTCATCTCCAGCCTTGAGGACAAGGATGATTTTAATGGGGAGGGAATGTTAGGGACCTAACCTACCTAACCCCTCAAGTGTGTAGAATAATATATTTCCATGTAATAAAGTTCAATATTAATAAGGCTTAGAAATAAGGGGGAATAATTCAAATGTAAGAAGACCTAATAGAATTTTTCACTGCTAGAAGGATCTTCATCTAGATTGTTCTTTTGGATAGATAGATTTATTATAAATAGGAGTAGAGGGTATGAGAAGTTTTTTCTTGAATAATTATTGTAATAGAAATCTACTCAACTGGAGGTTTCCCCCTCGAAGAGGAAAGTGAACATTTTTTCCTATCAATAAAGGTATAATTTTGGTGTTGTGGTTCCATATAATTTGTTGTTTCGTTGTTATCTATGCATTATTTTTATATTTTGTTGCTATCTCGGTTTTATTCTCTGCATTATTTCTCTTTTATGCTAATATAATAGACCAGGTACCTTACAGTGATCTTGGAAATGATCTTATAAATACAATTACAAAGTGTTGCTGGCCAAAAGTCATCAAAAGAAGTAGGTCGATTATATTTGGAAATAACAACATTGAATGTTTCATTTATACTATGCAACGTTTAACTGTTTCATCAATTTATTCCACCACACAAAGAAAATTAGTCAATAGTATGTCGAAAAAATCATTGAAAATTCTATTATCTAACTATCAAGACTAGAGCTCTTATCCTTTTTAAAACTATATATAGCCCCCCGGGTCTTGTTCAAAGTGACTTATATAAATATCTAATAGTTTTCCTCCTCCTATATGAGCCTCTAAAATAAGGATAATTTTCTTAATATTTCCCCGATCCCATTTTTATTTGGTTCTTTGAACAACTCCTTGTAATGCTCAACCCTCAAAGCTTCCAACTTAGAGAACCTGTGAGCCTTTTCCCCCCTAGCATCTTGAAGCTCCCAAATAGTATTAAATGTATTTCGATGACTTGCAAACTTTTGAAAATTTATGGTGTTTTTATTACCGACCTAAATCCAAAGGGCTCGGCTCTTAAGCCTCCACTATTTTTCCTGTTCAAAAAGATATTAAAATGACAAGATTCCAAGGATTGATAGTTCTCCAATACCTCCAATGCACGTTGCCCCCCCTGAGCCCAACCATAAAGTAATTATAAGTCCTCCTCAATGCATAGAATCTCCAACACTTTTTCTTTCCTCTGTTAAATTTTCTAAGAAGAAACCTTCCTTTTTGGGGTACACAAATCTAAGACAAATTGAGAACTATCAGATAGATTTTGGTCCTCCTAAGAATGAATCCAATTGTCCTTGGTCAGTGTCCAAAAATATTCCACCTCAACTCAAAATGAGTTATACTTAAAGGGTTCCCTCGACTTCACCTCCGCACACCCCACCTCTAAGATTACAAGGAAGTCATCAGAGCATTGATCTGGTCCTACCCAATAAAAGGAGGCTCTAGTTTCCTGAATAAATGAATGATGAAACAAGAATCGATCAAGTTACTTTGATACCTCATTTAGCCTTCCTTGGTTATTACTCCACGTTGGTTGAATTTGGATGGGTTCAATGTCAACTACACCAACTACCTCCATTTTTTTCTATGAATAAACCCACCAACTTATCCTCATAGGTCAATGGCCCCCAAATATCCTCCCTACTAATAGTAAAATTTAAATCCCTGTCAATTATTAAATTATCTAACCTAAGACAATTGAGAGAGAAAAGACATGTCTAGAAGGCATCCTTCCCATCATAAGGCTCATATAGATTAAGAATAGTTAGTGTGTTCCCCAGGTCCATATTGCATACAACTTATGCGACTAGAATTGAAGTAAATCAAAACATGCTGAAATAATAGTAATATCTCCCCTAGACAACCCAACAATGTCCACCCCAAAGAATCCCCATCTCGGGAAAATTTCCCCAACTCAATGATAAGGGAATCACAATGTCCCATTTGTTCCTAAATAAGGAAAATATCTAAAAAATTCACATCGAAAACTTATCTTAGACAGAGTTTATTCAACCTCCCTCCTAGGCCACTCATATTCACTGACATAATTTTCACGAGGTCCCACCTAAGGGGCACATACTACTCTAAGGACCTTGGAAATGAGTCATTTTCTTCCTTGAGACACGTCTCGAGATGCACACTCTTGTGCATTATTTAAGGAATAATTACATCCAACCTTAACATGTCCAACCTCCTTTTGAACATCATAACCTGATCCCCCCAACTGCACCTAGCTATGATTGGAGTCCTAAGGCATTAAGAAATAATTATATTGACCCGAGGAAGCTCAGAGAGAGCTAGAAAAGGTGGATAAAATAGATTTAGAAGGAGCAATGGGTAAACTATCATTATCTTACTTTACGTCCACTACAACTAGTCTAACCCTCTGATGCTCTAAAGGAACATAATGCAAAAGCATCGCCACTGAAGAACAAAACCCCGAGTCACTCACTCACTCAATCAAAATAGAACATGAAAGAGCTAGAGAAAATGAATGAATTTGATTAAGAGAGGATAAGATGTTACAAGGATTATGAGCCACCAAATTACTTGAATACCAAAGGGAATCCAACTTATTCCACTGGGAAGGAATGAGATCAATTTCATCCCCAAAAAGATCTTCTTGAGAAAAAGCCCCTTTTTCTTGAGGGGAGAAAGATGGAACATTTAAATAAATCTCACCAATATCTAAGTCATTTTGGTTTTTACCCTTCACAAAGCCTAAATTTTTCCCTGAAGATCTCACTTCACCCTCATCATTGAAATTTTGAGCCACTCTGAATTCCTACTCACATGTGGAGTATGTTGAATATATGAAGAAGCGTCCACATTCTTCTTTGTAGTGCCCTAGAGATATTTTCTGAACGGAAGATTGCAGTCTACAATGACATACCCAACCTTGTGACATCTTGAGCATCGAAAGGGCATATTTAGGTAGTCCAAAAATTGAGTATAACTCCTATCTCCCACTACCAATTCCATGGATTCGAAGAGTCGTTTTCATAGATCCAAAGAAACAAGAATCTATGCCACTGATCAAAATTTGTTGGTTTTGTAACTCAAATCTACAGAAATAAAAGTACCCAATACATCACCTATAGCCTTTAGATTGATGCTTGACCAAAATTCGATAGAAAATTTGGGAAGCTTTACCCATTTTGGCATGTTGGAGAGAACCTATTCCATGGAATCAAAGAGAAAGTTCCATGTTTTGACATACAAAAGGTGACAGTCCACATATCAGTGACCCTCCAAGATGGAACCTTCATCCTTCCTTGATCAAAAGATGAAACCAATCTATCCCTAGGAGAAGAGGTGAAATACCAAAACATAATCAAGTGAGGGATCCCATGTCGAATCCATCCAACTCTTTAGATGACCCACCAACATATTCCTCCCACATAACTTACCTACCAAATCCATACCCTCTAATTCAACTATTTGTGAAACCTTTAAATCTTCCCCAACCACTACAAAAACTCTACCACCATGTCATTTCACCACCTTCCATTGTTTGGGTATAGAAATATTAAATCCACCTAAATCTCCACTCCGCTAAAGCTAGACAAGAGTAATTTTGTTTCCAATAAAGGAATACAAAATCCCACCTTCAATAATATACGCACCGCATATAGGAAAATCTAGTGGAACAAAGATTTGCAAATTAGTTAGTGGAATTTAAACTGCTCTGCCCCCAGGAAAACCCTTCGTCATTGACCTCTGCAAAGAATAAATGATTATATCTGGATCTTGACATTTTACACCCAAAATATTTGCAGGGATGCCTAATCTATCTAGATCTGGACACACATCGATCGACAAGATACCATATATGCTCTTCTTACCAAACAAATTATTAACCTTTGAAGAAAGATAAATGCTTGGATTATGATAATATCCATAAAGATATTGTCCTCTAACAAAGTTTCCTCCAAGAAGTCAAGAAGTCGTGTATATCCATATGTCACTGCAAGCCAACGATGAGCCTAATCCACTTTTCCCCTACTCCAAATAGGTCCTACATTAACCCTGAAACCATAGCCTCCCATCCATGCCACCACCCATAGAGGAAATTTTCAAATTTATTTATTAGATAATATTATATTATCTAATAAGTGGGCCTAATGATTAAGAACATGTGTTTCCTTCTAGGAGATCATAGGTTCAAATCCATAGGGGGGTAGGGTATGTACACCTCCGCAAACTTTAGCAGTCAAATCATTGCAAAGATGGGGTCCCTTATCCCACAAATAAAGGGGTCTCATACACCAATTAGGTGTGTGGCTTGACTGTGACCTTAAAATTGGATTATTATTATTATTATTATTATTATATTATTTAAAATTAAAAACACACACACATATATGAAAAATTGAATTAATAAATAAAAAATAAGTAAATATATTGAATATGAAATTAAGTATGAAAGGTTTGAAGTAGTTTAAATTAAAATAAAAAGAAAACAAAAGACAGGATAATGGAAGACAAATAATTGGAAATGGTGAGATGCAACTCATAGGGGAGACGTTGCTCACACTGGAGACTACCC